>VWZG01012805.1:75099-195231 GCA_013396735.1 Grallaria varia | reverse complement strand
GTGGGTACCTACAGTGCACCCTGGGTGCCTAGAGTGCATCGTGGGTACCTACAGTGCACCCTGGGTGCCTACAGTCCATCATGGGTACCTACAGTGCACCCTGGGTGCCTACAGTCCATCGTGGGTACCTACAGTGCACGCTGGGTGCCTACAGTGCACCCTGGGTACGTACAGTCCATCGCGGGTACCTACAGAGCACCCTGGGTACCTACAGTGCACCCTGTGTGCCTACAGTCCATCGTGGGTATCTACAGTGCACCCTGGGTGCCTACAGTCCATCGTGGGTATCTACAGTGCACCCTGGGTGCCTACAGTCCATCGCGGGGGCCTACAGTCCATCGTGGGTACCTACAGTGCACCCTGGGTACCTACAGTCCATCGCGGGTGCCTACAGTGCACCCTGGGTGCCGTTCAGGAAGAACGCGCTGGGTTATAGTTACTCGCAGGGATACGGAAGACCTTGTGGGGTCTTTCTGTTACAAGGTGCCTTCTAGCCGTTAGCCCGCAGCCTGCGGTATCTCTCGCGGGCCTGGGACCAGTTGGCCATCACAGCCCGGCTCTGGCTAACCTGGGGCCGGCGGGCGCCCCGGCTCGCCGGCGGCAGCAGGCGGGGGCGGTGCCGCGGCGGGGCTCCGGGCGGAAGGGCGGGTCGCCGTCAGCCACCACCCCGGGGGTGGCGGCCCCCTCGCCCCTCCCCGGGGCCGGGCCACTGCCTGGCCGAGGCGCGGGCGGCGCCGCGGACGCCGCGCGAGACGCTGCGGGCGGCTGCATGGCCAGCATGGCTTTCGGAGGGGTGGCCCCCGCGGGGGACGGGGGCGGGGGNTACGTGTGCGGGCGCAGCGCGGGGCAGCGGGGTACGCGCCCGACACCCGGGCTGCGCAACAAGTCGGGTCTGCGGGGATGAGGGGTCTTTGGGTTCCTCGTGCGGGGATGGGGGCTCGATGTGGCTCCCCGAAATCCCCTTGCGGGGAGCCTGCCGTGGGGTGGGAGCTGTTGAGGGGTTCGTAGAGGTTCCGGGGCCACCCCCTCCCTGCAGCGGGGCTGTACTGCGGTACGGGAGCGCGGCCGGGCTCGTCCCCGCACAGCCGCCCGCCCACCCGCAGCTGTCAGCCCGCACACCCGGCGGGCGCTGCCCTCGGGGTTGGTTTTCGGAGGAAAAGGGTTATTTTGTTTCCAGGGTGCCGGCACACACCTGCCCTTCAGCGGCGGCTGTGAGCGCCTTACCTGTGCTGGCCTGTGCTCCCGCCACAGTATGGCAGGGGCAGCTGCAGTCGGGCTTCTGGAATGGCAGGGCACGGAGGCACTGCGGGGTGGAGTGTACACAGCCCTTTTACTGGGTCATTAAATTTTTATTTGTTGTTTTTATTACTCTTCCAGCGCTCAAAATTAAGCGGTCCATACCTCCCCTAGCCATATTCTGATGGGCTGTATATCAATCTTTCTGAAATCTACAAAACAGTAAACAAGAAATTGGCTGTGTGATTTCAGCACTGTGGTGGTGCTGTTTCAGCAGAAGCTGTGGAGCTGCTGCTTACTCGAACACAATAAAATAGTAAATGACATTGCTGCCCAGACTGTTACTGTCGTGGTAAAGTGCAGGGTCCTCTGCAGATAGATGTGGAAGAAGTCTCTTTCTCAGTAATGCAGTCGTGGGGTTCCATGTTGATGACTGCAGAGGAACAGAAACGTGGTCTAAATGTCTTCAAGTAGTCATAGTGCATCGTTTCTATTTGGAGGACCAGTCTCACATAATATTTTAAACTTTTTTGTGTTCCCAAGGATCTGACTGCCCTAGCAGCGGTTAGAACAAGTGGTTGTTATTGTGCTCTTGACTCTTCACCCCAGGGGAAGATAAGTTTCCCAGGCTGCCTCTAATTAGACCCTTTGTTTTTGTTGTTGCAAGGACTAATGCTCCATCAGTTAGAGATGCTGTCTGCATTTTAAAAGTGAAGAATTTTTCCAACTCCATTAAACCTTGAGTGTGGTACAGAATTGTTGGAGTTTTGCAGTTAAAAGTTATTCACAAAATTCTGGTTCCTTTTCCACCTCCCTGATCTATTTTAGGCTGTGCGCACTGTACTTTAAAGCGCCTAATTTTCTTTGGACCTCGTGGCAGACAGGCACTGATTGCCAGGTCCCTGTACAGTGGTGTTCTCCAGGTTGCACCTTTATTTTCATTTTCTTCCCCCTATAATGTTGCCTCCTCCCTTCTCAGTGCAGAGTTTTGCTGCAGAAGAGGGTCTTGCTGCCTTTGAGCATTTTTTGTCAGCTTGAGGAAAAGTGATGCCTTGTAGTGATTAGTACCACTACAAGTACCACCACAAGCACTATGCTTGTGGTTCCTGTGAGGTGGACAGGCTGATGGTGCTGTTCCAGCTGAGGCATGGAGAAATTGCAGTGCACAGCTCCTGTTGTTGGGTTTAAATCAGATTATTGCCACCCTTCAGGTGCTGCGACTTGGGGCACTTCCCAAGCTAAAAGACTTTGTCTTTCCCTCTCAAGAAAGGGAATGAGCTGCCAGCAATAATCACACTTGGTTCCCTTCCCGGGCAAGTGAATTCCCACCTGCCCTTCTCCTGCAGATGCCCAGCTCTACTCTCTCTTTTGACCATGAGCTGGCCATGCTGTGCTTGCCGTAGGAACCCTCTTGTGCTGGAGCACTTCAGATGTGTCGCTGGTGTGTAAAACTTGGGAGAGGGAGAAGGACTCTGTCTAAGAAGCTGTGACATGTAAATAGCATTTGTCAGTAGAGTGGAAAACTCTTGTATCTAACAAGGTGTCTGTAAGCTGGGAGTCTGCCTGAAAATCATATAGTGTGCTTGCATAGAGCCATATGTACTATACAATATCATTTTGTTCTATATATAGGTATCCGTGGAATGGCATGTGATGGGTTATGGTGGCCTGCTGTGAGGAAGTGACAATAGGCATGTCAGGGTTATGTTTCATTGCATAAGAAGAGGTGGAAGGCCAAATGTGTTGAACTTCCACTGCAATAGGTAGTATACTGCCCAGCACTGTACAAGGCACCAGTGCATGTCACATTGATCGCATTACTGATTTTCCAACAACTTATCCACCAGTAATTATCTCTTCTACTGCTAATAGGCTAACATCTTTTCTGAATAGCATTAGCTTACTTTAATGTCTTGGATTCCTAATTTAAGCATTTAAGCAGGCTGTTAATTTTTTTTTTAATTCATCTATTCTAGCTCAGATGTAACAACATTTATTAAGAGCTGTGCAAAACTGAAGCCTGTGGTTGCCTTTGCCCATCGTATCTGCCTGTTTCTTTAGGAGATAAGAAAGACAGGTACACACTCAGACTTTGTTTGTGATCAGTGGCCTCTGTTGCTTTGCACTTTGCTGAAACAAGTCAAGGTAATGGAAGAGTGAAGCCATCACAAATATTTTTAGAAAGTGCATCTGATAGCAGTAGGGAATGTGACTGGTCGGTTTCTAACCTCTACAGCAGCAGTTGTCAGCATGGGCTGTCTTTCAGTCATCATCAGGATTGTTTGATTTACCTTACTGGTTGGTTTCCTTGGCGTCTTTCACAAATAGACGGTGTTTTAGCTCAAGAACACCATTTGTGTTTCACTGCACTCCGTTCTTTTTTCTTTTGAAATGGCTGTTGTGTTCCCTTTAACACAGTAGTGAGCATTTGTGTGTATAAAGTTGTATTGTAAATAATTGTAAATAAGACTTTATCACTTTCTATCCAAGGTACTGAGAGTGCTCGACAAGCCCTAATGAAGTACGTTCTGAAATATGTATGTGAAGTATGCTCTCCAAGGGTGTAGAGAACTTGAATCTAATTTTTCCTTTGTTTGCTTTGGGTTTGAGTGGGTTTTTTTCTGATGGAAGAGAAATTCAAACCTGTGGTTCTCATCTTCTGCAAGTCATAGCTTATTACATAATGCTATGTGGATTTTATGTGAATTTTTTGCCTTCTGAGCTCAGATTAGACTCACAGCTGGGTACCTTGTCTTGTTACAGCTGTGATGTTGGGAGTGTAGGAGCCTGTGGAAACTCTTCCTGAGTACAGCTGGGGAGTGGGGGGCTCTGACTAAAAGAGAAAATTGACATGGATATTTTGATGTTTGCCTCTGACGTGTCCACCTGATTAAGCAAGAAAATATGAATATTTACCTAGAAACTGGGATCTGCGATACCTTTGTTTGAAATGTGCAAGCTTTTAACAAACAATCCTGAAGCTGAAATCACTGGTTACCTAGTAACAGTTCTTCACCATTATAATGCAACAGGTATGTTTGTGTTATGCAACTTTACACTGTTAAATTCTGAGAAGAGGTGAGACTTTGGCTGGTACATTCATTCCGCCTCTTGCTGACCCGTTTTCTAGTTTTATCCTAGTGACAACTATTGCCAAACCACAAGCAGAAGGAAAGACACTGCCCTGTCTTTCATAATAAGATCCAAGTAGTTTAAGAAGTAAAATAACAAATCAAGCTGTTTAACATTGATGTCATTTTATAAAATAGAAACATATTGCAATCTAGGAGGATAGTAGGTAGAAAATAATTATACAGTATTATGCTATCAAGAGTTCCAGGGTATTCAGATATGTTAACATAAAATGGAAAATCAGCCTCTTGCTCACAGTGGCATTTAATTACAAGTTCTGCTTACTTCATCTTACGATGGGATAGCCTGTACTCCTGATCTCTGTTGTTGCTTTGAAGTGGGAGGAGGTGTGCAAAAAGGCTTCAGTGTACTATTTTTTTCCCGTTCAGGTAATGCGTCTCAATCTCAGTGCCCCCTCACACACAGCCTGTGGATAATGCACTATATTCTCATTATGTTTGGCTGTGCTCTATGTTAATGTTTCCTAGAATTAAAAATGTCCTACTCTAGACTTCAGTCCTTGTGCCTTAATCTTGACTATGGCAAATAGAACAAGACATAGTGAGGGCTCCTCAGATGTGACAGTGATTGTTCATATTCACCTCAGCTTGTCTCTGTGGAATAGTAATATAGGTATTTTGAGTGCCAGATAAAACAGGAAACAGAAGCTCCTGCTTTTGGAAGGCTAATGGGGAACTTTTCCCTGAAAGGTCTCTTTCTACAACCCTGTAGTTATGTTGCTGCAATATGTGATCTCACAGGCTTAAGATGTAATTTAGTTGAGAGACCTTTAGGAAAAACACTGCTGAAGGAAAAGTTTGGTGGGATCCTTTGGAGATTAATATTTAAACCAATACCAATGCATTCCCACTCAAGTTATTGGAGATAATTTGTGGAGTATGTGAGTTCAGAATAAAGAAGCTGAGTTGTCATCCTCTTATTTTGACGTGTGGTTCATTTGCTGAGTAGCTTATTTAAGTTTCAGTGGTATGCATGGTTAGGTATAAGCATAACTATTGTGTGGACTGGAGGTAAATATCTGAAACAACATGTTATGGTTTTGATTTATAAAAGTTACTCTTCAGGGAAAATGGAAATATATGCATGGAAATAACTCACAGAGAAATAGATGTTCATAATTCGTTTCTTAAACAGCTCATTCCTCCCTCCCCCACTGTTTAGGTGTATAGACCAAGGGTGGTATTGCTGAAGAGTTGATGGTACATGCTGGCTTTAATGTAGACCACAGTGTCATGTTAGATTAAATTTACACTTACTCTTGCATAAAGGATGGTATTATTCTTTCTTCTTTTGCATAATGTATCTCAGCATTTATTTTAAGGAAGTTTGCTTTGAAGGATTTATTTGAAGGAAAAAGCTTATGTTGCCTGGTATTTCTCATTTGCAAAAACATTGCCTTTTACCCACTGCTGCAAAGCACAGGCTATCAGTATATTGTGCTATTGAGAAAATAAGTATGCAATAAATTTTCATGAGCTGTTTCAGTCTTGCATTTTTTGCAATATTGAAATAACTTTTATGAGAAAATGACTTGGGGGTGGTGAAGAAATGCTAAAAAACTTGTGAATAAGATGAGACATTCTGCAAAAATCACTGCTGGAAATAGTTTTCCTCGAAGCTGTTTTTAGTAGTGTTAGTGTTGGATGTCAGAATAAATAAATAAACAGTATTGTTTAAATCCTCTGTAAATGCAAACATTGCATGTCTGTTAATCCCAGAAGGCACAGTGGTTCTAAATGATGAGAAGAAAACAAGAGGGAGATCCAAGATGAGCCTTCCTTTTCCTCCCCTTAAAAGCAGTGTTAACTTTTTATATCATTAGTAATTTGACACCAATCAATTTTCAATGCCTTTTTCTTTGATTAAAATTAAAAGCTGCTATCACCTTGCCTGAAAAAAAGTATTATGACCAAAACAAAAAAACAACAATTTCTTTTGAAGTCCAGAATATCTGTGGTGGAATAGAAAGCGAGTCATTTCCTTATCTAGCTTTTGAGGTCAGAACAAATAGAGCCTATGGCAAGGCATTAGGAAAACACGACCTTGGCTGAGCAGCAAGGCCCTGACAGTCTCTAGGCCCTTCATTTCTGGTGCAAAATGTTGACACTTCAGTCAAAGTACATTTTCATGATTGTGGAAAAAACCAACCTACCAAAAAAAAGCCAACCCCCCCACCAAAATGTCCCATTTATCTTTTGAAAAGAGTTGTGGAGTAGGAAAGCAACAGTAGATTTGCAATAGAGGCTCCAGGGCCAGGAAGCCAAGTCAGAAGAACTGCTGCTAATTAGCTGCAAATAAAACAAGGAGGAAGGACCCTGAGCCACCCTCTGACTTGAGGTGAGAGCTCTGGCCAGTGAGGAGAGGGCTGAGACAGGGGTATCCCATATGTAAATAAATTCAGAACTTTCTGTATAAAAGGGTGTTCTACAATGGACTGAACTGCTCCCTTATTCTGCTTGAAGAGCAAGATGTTTTACTGCTTGGACTTGATGATCGTAAGGGTCTTTTTCACCCTCAATAATTGCATGGTTCTATAAGACCATCAGAAAAAAAAGAGAAAGAAAACTATCATTGCACGTTTAAGAACATGAAGGGTGAACGGTTGCCTGTAACATTCCTGTTGCAAAAGGGGAAGCAAACAAAGGTAACTGTCCTTCTATGATGGAAATTTATGGTTTAACAGTTAGACTGCACCCTCTTTCCTTTTTCAGAGACAGATAGTAGGAGTTGTGTAAATTCTGTAAAATACACATGCTTGAAAATTCAAAGATGTGCTAAACTAACTGATGGCTAAACTGGTGTACGTTCCAGTGTGACAAACTTTTTTGTTAGCTCAGTGGAGGCCACAAACATTACAGTATTACTTCTTTAGTTGTGAAATAAACAGAACAAGTGTTTTTTTGGTTTTTTTTTCAGTTTGGCAGGTATTCATTTTGGTTTTTAGCAAGAAGTCATCAATTAGGTAATCTCTCCAAGTATTTCATGGAAGCAATTAATTTTTTTTAATCCCTTGTTTTAGGGGAGCTATTTATGTGCCTGGGTAATAAGAGACTGCTGTATTTTGCACTCACCTGCTTGGTCAGTTAATCAGTGATCGTAAAGTAAATAACTGGGTTTTTTTAAAAGTTATTTCATCCTTTTAATGTCTTCTCATCATAAAGCATGTGTAAAGCTGGACAAAACTTTGAGGATAAAAAATCAAACAAAACACCCCAAAAATTAATTTACTGCTAAACCTGTTTGTCTAATTGATAAATTCTTTGTTGGGCAAGGTAGAAATTTAAACTATGTAAGAGATGCTCATCCAGATGACTTCTCCCCTCCATACTCCCAAGCATCTGACTTGGTTTGCCAGGTCAGTGTGCCAGGTGTTAAGCTTTTCTTTCTTTCTGGAGGAGTTATATATCTCTTTAACCAAAGAGGAATTATGCAGCCCGAGTACAGTAGTGCAGTTAAATGCTAAACATATTTTAGTGACTTCTAGCATTTCCTTTTGAAAGGGTACATGGTAGAAGGGTCTTCCTAGCAATACTAATAAGCCCTTCAGTACAAGCTGTTTTAAAAACCAGTAAGCAGTTGTTTTAATCAGCATAGTGTGAGTTACAGTGATGAAGAGTCCTGTGTCGAAGGTTTTAAACAAATTTTTAGCCTATTTACTGTGTAATATCAGCTTATGATCATTTATGATTCACATCTTGTATTTTTTTGCATACTTGCCTGTCACTTCTCTGTCTGAAACCATGTGGTTAGTTATACACAGGTTTAAAACCTCTTGCACACAATTTCCATTTCTTTCATTAAACTAATCTATGCTTGTGCGTATAATATAAGCAGATCAGTTTATGACCTTCCAATGGAATAATTTGTTATTTCGTTAAATATTCTAGTTAAAACAGAATCTTTGTGTGCTAAGTAATTGCAGTAGGGTTTGGTAGTCTCACGTCTGTTTTGAAGGATTATGAATTGTGTGGAATAGCTGGTTTAAATCTGTTTGCAATTTAGACAGCTCATGTCTTCCAGTTTGCACAGATGAGTTGGCTAAGGTGCATGAAGTTAGGGAAGGATGTTTGGGATATGGTTTTTTTAATAGTTTAGTAGGGAAATGGATAATACATTTTACTCAGATGTAAGAGATCTTTTTAAAATCAGAAGGTGTTTATGGTTTTCTCAGAAGTCTGGATTTCATATTAGTTAGCTTGGAGGTCTTCATCCCAGTTAGCCTGGAGGTTCATACTAGTTAGCTTGGAGGTCTTCATCCCAGAGTCGGCTACTGATAATTCTACATGTGTAAAATTATAAACGACTATTTGAGTAAGGCAGGTTATGCACAACATACCAACTGTATGAAATGTTGAGACACATTGCTCTAAATGAAGCTGATATTTGGGTTCTGACTTTTGTAAGAGCTGCTTTGTCTGCCATTATCAGTTAATGTTCTTTAAATACTTGTTTCTCCTCAGTTACTTTGTATGGGTGGATATTGGTTTTTTTTTCTTTTTTGTACTGATGTAAAACTTGCTTGAACTTATGAAGCAGCAGTTGTATTTGCTGTGGAAGAAAAGGAAAGAAATGCAAGAGGTTTGAGAGTCCCTACTTTTCCATCTGATCTGTCAAAACAAATATTAGGAGCATGAATGTAAAAAAGTCATTTGGACTTTTTCAGTATCATTGTGCTTCAGTGACTTGGAAAGTTAAGTACAAACTCTGACATAAGGAAGAGGTTTTATGATGGAAGAGAAACCATGTTTGGTTTGGCTGTGATGACTGCCACTTCTACATAAAGTGGCATTTGGTGTTGTCATTTGAAGTCGCATTGATGCACAGGAATCTTGATAGTGCTGTGAACTTTTCCTTATGTGAGAAAACATTTTTCATGTTTTCTGTCCAATACTGGGACTCGTTTGCATTGAGATTGTAAGTACAGTTACTAATGCAGTGAACTGAACATAACAAAAAACTTCACCAGCTTTGTGAATTTCAAGTAGCTTCTTTACACTTACCAAAAAGACATTCTGTAACTGCTAAATAAAGTGATAGCATGCATGCAGGCTGGGAGACTGTGTATGCCATCAGGGGAGGGAACATGTACCTGGCAGAGGTTCTTGCCTGTGCTTTTGTTGCAGGTCATCTTATGGGAAGGGCAGTAATAGGCACTTCCACATTTCCACTGACTTTTTCTAGGTAGTCTCAAAGCCATAGCAGTTTCTCACAAAGACTCTCCAGGTGACGTTACCGTCAGTTCACAGGTAGGCACTGTGAGCCCACTCTGTGTGCTGCCCAACTCTGGGAGCAGCAGCAGCATTCAGTGCTCCTGCAGCAGTGGCTGACTGCAGCTTGCTCAAGTACTGAAGACAGGCTTGTGGAAGTGGCAGCAAAGTTTCCAGTAGCAGCTGTACTCCCAGGCTTCTTGGGAAACAGCTGAAAACTGTCCAGTCACTGTTGCATTACAGAGGCGATGAAGATTTGGCAGACCATGCTGTTTTTGGAAGCAGTTTCTTTTCCTCCTGTTCCGTGGTATCTGGTGGTTACCCTTGCATCAGTCTTCTATGTTTCCTGTGTGACATGCAGGAAAGTCTTTTCTGTAGATGTCTATTTATGAATCTTGATATTCTAGCTGGGGGGGTCGAAATGATGCAGAGCTAAACTCCTGTGATTTTTTTCTTAAACATTGACTTGCTTATCTGTCTGTCTGCCTTTCTGGCCTTTCTGACTCCCTTGCATCCTTCCTCCTCCCTCATGCTCTTTCCCCCTCCTCCCCACTCCAGATGAATTTGGCATTCATGTTTTTGGATCAGTTATAATCTTGGCCGGGTTGGAAATAAGCCACAGTGAAATCTGCCTCTGGCCCTCTGCAGGTGAGAGCAGAGTGCTTACCTGGCTGCAGGCCAGTCTCAGCTCATCTTGCTGAGGGAGCTTCATGCTGGTTCCAGTGGAAGCTGCAAAAGGGTACCTGTGAGTACTTGATCTCCTTGCTGGAAATCCCACAGAGACATTCCTTTCCCATATATCCAGTGCTTAGACCAGCTTTTATAAACCAATAAATAAAATCCTTCAAAATTCAAGAGATAAGGGACTAAGGCTGCTTTTTCCAAGTTTTGGTCCAACTTGATCTACCTCAGCTCCCTGTTGAAGTTGATCAGGGTGATGGTGCAGTCAAAGCCTACAAGTGACTTGAGTTTGAAGCTGAGCTCATCTCACCTAGAGCATTCTCCGGTATTCTCTCTCATTTCCCAAACAAGCTCAAGAGCAGTGGATGTCCCCACAACGTGGCAGTGCCCCAAGACCTGTGCCTAAGGACCTGTGGCATACTGCTGAGTCCCAGGCTGCTGGAAGAGCAGGAAGGCAGCAGGGAAGTGATTGCTTTCCAGCACCTGTGGGATTTTATACTTTCTGCTGTTGTGTAAAGCAGTGTATGCAGCTTCTCATCTTTTCTGCCTGTCCCCCAAAATTTCTTTGCTCTTCTCTGAACTCAGTGGCATTTCCTGTATGCTTGAAGAAAGGCAAGTGTCCCACTCGGGAGAGTTAGAAATCTTAAATACCCTGCAGAGCTGACCATTTCTCTGTTTGGAATGACATGGTGACATTTGTTTCAACCCCTTCTTACAGTGGCATGGTCATAAATTGACTTAAGCCATCAGTCTACCACACCTTTAAGCTTCAGTGTCCCAGCGGCTCGTTCTGAGGCTTGTGTGAGGACAGGCAAGATGAGCTGGATCAGGGTTGGTCAGCCTTGTGCCAGGTATTTAGCTATGTTTGGCCAGGCCAGGTGACAACTGAAACACCATTTTGTCAGGGCAGCTCCACGCTAGCCAATGGCAGTTCCTGATCTCAAGCCTACAGAAATTTCAACGTAGTCAAATAAGCTTTCCACAGGAGTGCTAAAACTGGGAACTTTGTAGCCTCGTGCATACACCCATGGCCATTTCTGTGGTAACTCAAGATGTCATTTGTGTTTCTTTCTAAAATTTGGCTTTAATAGTCAGTTTGTTTAATTCTGGAACAGCAAAAGGGGACTCTCTTGGTTTTACTGGCAAAAAATGCTTTATTGTTGCTATGGGAATAGTTGCAGAGTCAGAATGACTCCTGGCTGTCTAGCAGGAAATCTGGTACACTGCATTTGTGGACAGTGAGAAATGAGTTGGAATGCCAGGATTTAAGGAATATAACTTAAAGCTTTCTTCCATGCATAAAACCTGAGGACAAAGTAAATATAAATGTTACTTCTGTAACTGGTTTCATTTTTGTTATCTCTACTTGTTAAGAGTCAGTGTCTTGAACTGCAAATACAATGTTAGAGCTGCATACTAACCTTAAAAAATATGTTTTGTTTTTAGCTCCCAAGAAGATGAGCGGCCTATGTCACCCTTCTATGTGAGGTATTTACTCAGTTGTTTTAATTCATTTTTTTATGTGGGGTTGACTTGTTATTGGAATTAAATGTGGGGAGGGTTGCCGGAAATGCTGAACAAACTGTAATCAAAGTGAAGATTAATGTTACAGTTCTAATTATTGCACAGTTAGTGAGATAAGTCTTTGGAGATACAAACTCTGTTGCAATTCTTTTGTATTTACAGAAGAAGCCTAGGGTTTAAACTCTTGATTAGAGGATGAACATGGGTTTCCTCTTTTCTTTGATTTCTTATGTAGCTTAGATGCCTGTTCTGAGTAGTTTGTAATCTGCAGGCGCAGGAGAGGTTTTTGCCACAAGCATTGAGGAACTGGCAGCATATGCTGCTCAGAGAGTAACCAGGAACCAGATGGTGAGTCAGCAGCCCATAAAGCAACTACTGCTCTGCTGCAGCCCAGAAAAGCAGGAGAGTGCCTGCGTCCCCAGCAAGCCTCGCTGGAGGGAATGGTGCTCACGCTGCATTTGAACAAATTGCGTTTCTTGTTTTGCCAACTGGAGGGAAAAGTCACTGCTTTTAAAAATGGTTTAATTCTGTTAACATCTGAAAGTTTTTGCTCTGCTTGCTTCAGTAGCAGGCTCAGTTCCAGTACCTTCATTTATACTTAGTGGAAGAACAGGAGCCAGGGCAATTAACAGTGAAGGGCTGCAGAGGAAGAAGGGCCAGATATTATAATTGGGTTCTTTGATCTCTGCAGAGTTTAAACAAATAAAAAGAAATCCCAGTGGTGCTTTTTGTGAGAACAGTGATAATTAGAATTCTTACAGCGATCTTTGAAATTTGTTAATTCTCTCATATATATAGTCCTGTTTATCTTTGTAGTTTGGGTTTTTCTTAGAGATTTTTTCTAACAAACTACAGAAAGTGTGCATCTAATGCATACTGTGCAGAAATGTGGGTTAGAGAACTGCTCATGGACTAGACTGGTTGCATGATCTTGTCTGCCTTTCTGTTGATACACCATCATTCCCTGCAGTGTATTTGTGCAGATGTTGCCCAGACTGTGCCTCAAAAACTCCAGACTGTCCAAGGAGGTTCTGCCTTTTCGTTGTGAGATTTTGTGGCTGCGCACATACATTCCTCTGTCTCAAGTTTTCCCCAGTTTAAATCTTCATCCCGTCTTTGCATTGAAAATGGTCCGCCTCTCTCTTTGTGGCTAAATGTGACCTTCAAATGATTTTAGGCTTTCATTTCCATCTGTCTTATTGCGTAAAACTGTCCTTTCAAGCCCTTTCCTGGTTTATCAAAAAATTAGGCACGAAAGGGATTCTCTTCAGGTGACGTTGTCAAGATTGCCAAGGAGATGGGGAGCAAGGAGTGGACCTGAGAAAACTGGTATCAAAACAGGACATTCCTGAGAGGGAGGGAACAAGCTTGAACATTTTAAATAGAAATGTGGGCATCAGGCAAGTATCATGAGCCAGTTGAGGGAGGAGATTGTCCTGCTCTGCTCTCTACTGGTGTAGCGTAGCCTCACCCTGAATATTTTGTGCAGTTTTGGACACTGCAATATAGAAAGGATATTAAGCTCTAAGAGAATGTCCAAAGGAGGACAGTGAAGGGCCTTGAGGGGAAGCCATATGAGAAACAGCTGAGGGCACTTGGTGTGTTCAGCCTGGAGAAGAAGAGACTGAGGGGAGACTTCACTGTAGTTACAACTTCTTGTGAGGGGAAGAGGAGGGGCAGGCACTGATCTCTGCTCTGTGGTGACCAGTGACAGGAACTGAGGGAATGGCCTGAAGTTGTCAGGGCCAGGTTTAGGTTAGATATTTGGAAAAGGTTCTTCCCCCAGAGGGTAGTTGGGCACTGGAACAGGCTCCCCAGGGCAGTGGTCACAGCACCAAGCCTGACAGAGTTCAAGAAGCATTTGGATGATACTCTTGGGCACATGATGTGACTCTTGGGAATGAGTGCAGGGCTAAGGGTTGGACTTGGTCATCCTTGTGGGCCCCTTCCAACCTGGCGTACTCTGTGAATCTGGGATATTATGGTGGGGAACAAAAAAAAAAAAAAGTGTGTCCATTAGAATGAAGGGATGGCTTTCCATGGGAGCCTATCTTGCAGATAGGAAGGAAATAGTCAGGAATATGAACATAGTTGGGAAGGAATGGCCAGCAGGAGCAGAGGGAGAGCAGCATACCTTGAGACATAAAGGCTTCATGCCAAGCTTGTGTCTTTTGTAACATTGCTGGGATACAATTACTTGTAAATAAAGGGAACAGCTTGTTAGTCTTGCTTCTATTTATCACACATCAGAAATGTGTCCTCCTGCTGTCAGTTGCCAAGTGCAGTTAATTTGGCAAGAGAGCTGCTGCTGGCTGGGCAATTCATGCTGCTCGAACAACTGAGAACTTGAGTGCGAGGCCAGTTTTTTCTGTGCAACTTTGAATGTTCTAATTGCTGCCCCAGAGCTGTGCATGACATGTAGGAATTGTGTTTCACACCATGGAAAGGAAGGGGAGACTGTCTGCTTTAGCTGTCTGATGGTCAAATCTATTTCTGTTCCTATCAGCCACATTTACATAGTTTGAGATACTGTTCAAGTAATCCTTGAAGTGAATCATGAATGTTTAGGTACAGAGCGGCCACTGCTGTGTTTATACAGTAGTTCCATATAGATAATTATACAATTATACATAAGTAAGTGGGAACAAGAGCTCTTTAGCTTCCAAATACTGCATAATACTTGGCTTTTGTCAAGCTGAAGGAGCATTGTGTCCTTTTGTCATGGTTTAACCCCAGCCAGCAACCAGCTACTCACTCACTTCCCCACCAGGGACTGGGGAGACAGTTGGAATGTTAGAAGCTAGAAAACTCATGGGTTGAGGTAAAGTTTAATAGGAAAAAGCCACACACATGAGCAAAGCAAACCAAGGAATTAATTTACTGCTTCCATGGGCAGACAGGTATTCAGCCATCTCCAGGAGAGCAAGGCCCCATCACATGTAGTTGTTACTTGGGAAGGCAAATGCCATCACTCGAAATGTCTCCTCTTCCTTCATCTTCCCCCACTGTATATACTGAGCATGGTGTTGTAGGGTATGGAATATCCCTTTGGTCAGTTTGGGTGACCTGTCTCATCTGTGTCCCCTCCCAGCCTCTCATGCACCCCCAAGTTCCACACCAGTGTGGCAGTCATCATCATCATGGCTAGGGTTTGCGAATGAAGATTTGGGAAGGCCTCTACCCACGCTTGCTGCAAGCGCACTGATGGCTAAAAAGGCCAATGCAAGATAGGCAAGTCCGGTTGCAAAAAGCACAGCAGAAAGTCTTCATAGGCGGTGTTGGTGACGCACGGTTCTTTCTGCGTTGTCTTTTCTCCTTGAGACTGATTCTGCGTGCGTTCTCAAAGGAATCAGCAGCGTTATGGATGGTGTGTCTCCTTGCTACCCGAATGGAGGCCAGAGTGGACCATTGATGGTAGTCAATATGGCCAAGGCTGAGGTATTGTTTCAGAGAGTCCTTGTATCTCCTCTTTGGGGCTCCTCTCTTGCGGCAGCCAGTGGCAAGTTCACCATAGAGCACGATCTTAGGGAAGCGGTGGTCCTTCATCCTGAAGACATGCCCTGCCCAGCGCAGCTGCGTTCTCAGCAGCATCGCCTCAATACTGGTGACTGCTGCCTGTTCAAGGACAGACACATTGGTCACATAATCAGACCAGTGGATGTTTAGGATAGTGCGGAGGCAGCGCTGATGGAAGCGTTCGAGGAGATGCAGGTGGCGGTGGTAGATGATTCAGACCCATATAAGAGAGTGGACAGCACAATGGCTTTATAGACGCTGGTCTTGGTACTTTTCTTCAGGTGTTTATTGTGCCAGACTCTTTTATAGAGTCTTCCAAAGGCACAGTATGCCTTTGTTAACCCTCAGCTGAAGGGTCAGTGTGGCAGTACGAAAAGCAGAAAAGGCCTTGATTCTGTGTAAGCCCTGCTCAGCAATAGCCAAAACGTCTCTATGTTATCAATCCTGTATTCAGCACGAATCCAGAACACTGCCCCGTATCAGACATGGTGAAGAAAATTGACTCTACCCCAGCCAAAATCAGCATACCCTCCATAAACCAATTTTGGTAGAATCAAACCAGAGTCTTGATTATTCAGTGCCGTACCACATCAGCTAGCAATGGAGATGTATCTCTGGTTGTTATTTTTAACAATAGGGCAAATGCTGAAGGTCTTAACTTATAAGTTGTGGTTTGTTGTTGTTTTTTTTTTTTTTTTCTTTTGACATTAGGAAACTCAAGACCAAGTATAGGGTTTATACCACTAGTGCTTTGTAAGGGAATAAGGAATAATTAATGGTATGAGAGTAAGCGTAAATGAGGCAAAATGTGACATAGGTTTGTAAAGAGTGGTGACACCAGTACAGCAAAATTATTTTTATAAGAATTTATAGAGAGAGGAAGAAAAGTAGTATACCTAATCTGTCTGATGTCAGCAAAATGTTTTATGTCATGCCATTGGTATAGAAAAAAGGGACATTAGTACTAGAGCTAAAAGATGGGTAGGGACAGGGTGAGGCCTATAGAGGAAGGAGATTGCTGCTGGAGCTCCTTACATGTCATGGGCTTTTTTTTCTTTAACAGCCCCTGGCATAGTAGAATCAAATCATGTTTGTGAATTGAGCTTATAGGAGAAATTTAGGACTGAATAGGTTAGGAGTGTCTTCTGGGAGATAATATGACAGATAGGGTGATTAATATATATATAGAGAGAGAGAGATACATAAAGATAAGCATCAAATATAAGATACAGTGTAATAAGTAATAAAGCTATTAATCTCAGAACTAATAATGTTTAACATGAAAGAGTAGTGCCTCGCATTTGGAAGTGCCCAGGAGGAAAAGGACTTGGGCATACTTGCTCATGAAGGGATAGAAAGGAGTCATGGGATGAAAATACTCAAGTTGAAGTAATCGCATGACCATGGATATATAAAGGAAGTATTTTCAGTAGACTTAGAAGAAATATGGATACCCTTGTACAAGAGACAGGTGAGACCTTACACAGTTTCAGTAACTTGTGTTCCAGTGCAGGCAGGCCCTGTTCTAAGATGGAGAAAGGAGCGTGAAAGTCTTAGTTACCATGAGAAACAAACCAAATACACATATTCCCTTTGAGTTTCAGAGAGAGGAGGATTGTTTGTGTTAAATAACAATACTGATGCAAGAGAAAATGTGTACAAATAGTCTGTGAATAAATTTTGGCAGAAAAATATTAGTTTTTTAGCTGTCGCCCCCTTTTGTTGAGCGTTATAAGGATGAGGTTGGCTTGACCAATTGGAGAGATTTTATGTTTGAATCTATTCACTTACTGCTGATCAGAGTTATACTCTCCCTCTCTGTAGTCTTCGGTCAGATAATTTGTTGGCTTAGCTGTGCTCAGTACTAGGCAAGGAGATTTTTGCACTGTTAAAAGAAGAGGAGAACCTTGCTGGCTGTTTGATTGTTCCAAGGAGAAGTGCCTGAAGGGCGTTTACATTCCAAAACCTTTTGTAATAAAACTTTGTGGGAAATGGAGTTGAGATTGTTAAAAAGTGCAAAGCACTGCTCCTTGTGTAATTCTGTAATGAGCCTGAATGCCAGCTTCAGAGGAACAGTCTGCAGTTTCAGGTAATGAAGCAGCATCTGGCAACAGCAATTCCCTGTAAGCACAATTCTACTCAACATGTTCAGTGAGTTTTTAGAAGACAGAGAATCTACAGATATGCTTTGTGCGGGTGTATATGCTGTAGATTTTACATTAGTCATGTAGATGGTTTCAAAGGAGTTCCCAATGAGTACATCCTGAGGTCAGCCAGGGTGATATTCCAGGGGAAAAAACCAAAACCTGTGAAGCTTCCTTGCTAACACACAGCATTAAACTGAAATTGCAATGAGAGCTGACATCACAAGCAATGATAAAAATTGAATTAAATACCCACGAGTGCAGGGCAGGGCATTGGACAGTTTCCCCTGGTTTAGTACTTTTTTCTAGAAGCACTAGTATCCATCCTCTTGGCAGTATTCAGTACAGCTGGTTTTCCTTTTAAGAGTTGTTATTTGAGGCAACTCTTTGTATATCATGCGAGTCAGGTATTCTTAGCCTGGAGTTTATTGGGTAAGATGTTTTCCTCCATTTGTTACCAGGTCAGTTTCCTGGAGAAACTGAAAAAGTCTGTTCTTGATTTCACATCTGCTCAGAAATTTGCTTGGCCACCTTCCTGCTGGGCACTTCTTCCTTCATGGGACATGCCATAAGAGGTCTGCAGGCCCTCGGGAATGCTGGGCCCCATTAAAAATCATGATTACATTGTGTGATGCACGTTCATGTCCTGCATCACACCAGCACTGGCTAAAAGTAAATGCCAGGCCACTGGGTGCCCCTGCTTTGGTTGTCCAGCTACCACGCAGGTCTGAGGCTCCCTGAGGAGTATTTCCCTTCTCTGTGGGGGAACCTACACAGGCTCAGCCATCCAAAATCACCGACCTTAATCATGTGGCCTGTATGAATCCCCTTCGGGGTTGTCTGTGCTCCAAGCAGTAGGTGTCAGTGTGCGTCCATCAGAAAGGATGATCTCAGTGCAAAGTGAAAAACCCTAGGAATCCTGAAGAAAGTTTACTTTTAGTGGGGTGAGTTTTCTGCATAGTGAGAAGGTCATGTCAAAAATAACGTACTGCATTTAAAGAAAGGATAATTTGATCTGAGCTTGTGGAAGCATGAAGGTGCTGAGAAAATTCTGAAAGTGTGTCCTCTGTGTGATGAGACATCCCAGAAACTAGGATTTTAAACTCATTATTATCACATTTTATATAAAAGTAAAGTATTTGTCTTAAAATGGATCCCTCATGAGTCTGCAGTATTGCGTGTCACAGTGTGGAGAGTAGATACTATTTAGACAATCTAAGTACGTATGAAAAAGAATTTCCTAAGTCATGGGTTGAAATAATATATTCGTGAGGGCTTGAGAAACTTCCCATCTGAAATGTTAAAGTTATTTAAAAATTCTTGACTTTGCTGTAATGGCAAAATGGTAAAAAGTTTTTGTATTTATTGAGACTTCCTTACTGTTGTGCTTGGCTTCAAAAAAGTAAAAACAGGAAAAAAATCCAACGCCTTTTCTTCCAGAATAAACAGTTGGATTGTAAATAAATCTCAACCATGAATGACCTTAGTACCAGGTTGTAATTATAGCTTATGACTGAGGCCATTAAATATTGTCAGGAAATAATTGACTTCATAAATGGAAACCCAATCTGGGAAAATACTGTTCCAAGTAAGTTGGTTTGCTCTGTTTGATGTTTTTTTCTTTGCTCTTGTTACCTGGAAGCCAAAACATCAATAGTAACCTGAATGAAAGAAATCAGGAGAGGGGGCTTTGATGTCCAACTCAGTTATTTGTCTGCTGTGACAAGTTGCCCAGCGCAGACCAAACAAGGTGCAGGCATTGAATGAGATCATTCTCGCTCTACTGCACATCTTTTAAACCTGCAGAGTACTAGTTAGGGTGGGCAGCTGAACTTTAATGTGCTTCAAGGTGATGGAAAATAGCACCTTCCCATACTTGAGGTTGAAACAGAATGGGAGAAGAGGCCATGCAGTAAGAGTTTACCTTACCTGTGAAGTAAGACTTATGCAGAGCTGATGGAGAACCTCTGAAAGTGAGCAGAAGACTTGGGTAAACAAGTTAGACAACATTAGGAAGTGCTATAAGTCAGACTTCCTAAAAGGAAAAGCGTGAGGGTAATAAGAAACCAGTTCAAAAGTTTATAGCACTTTAAACAACTGCGTGCCTTGATGCAGGTTTTCTGGTTGACTTTCTGAAATTAAAAGTCCCCAGCACTGGGAAACCGTCCTGCTGCCTTCTGTCACGGGAGAAGAAACTGTGATTTCTATCAAAAGTTAGTGTTTCACAGCATGCTCTGCAGCAGCAGCATAATTTAATAAAGATAATCTAGCTGTGGAGATAATTGAGCAACGTATAAGTGAAATGGAGCAGATGTGAGGAGAAAATAATTGACTGAAGCAGAACATGAGTTCCCATTGTCTGGATGATTTACTGAGCAAGGCAGCCCTTCCAAGGCAGCTGCCTGCACAGGCAGGCATGCCAAGAGGGCTCTTCTAGGCATGGCTCGCCTCGCCTGCTCCATGAAGCATAAATCCAATGTCAGAGCAACTTTTGCCACCCAAGAAGTCTGGGAAACCCCACGGGATACACCCAGCCTGCCTAGTTGCTCTTCTGGACTGTCAAATCCTTACAGGGCGGTGTCTTTCCCTGAGTTTGCTCATGCACCTCCTGCTCTGTCCAGCATCAGGCTCCAACCCTAAAAACCACTGTGTAGCTCTCTGCCCTCCTCCTCTTGTTTTGGATGAGAACTTCCTCCATGTAAGAAAGGTCAGCGGAGGGTAAGTAGAGCAATTTAGCAATGCATTTAAATTAAGCTTCAAAATTAAATAGCCATAGAAGCTACCAGTTATGGAATTAAAAGGAAGTTGGTGTATCTAGAAAAACTCTGATTTAAAATCTCTGTCTTATTGAGAGAGGGCTAATGAAAGAGAATTAAAATATCACAAAATTAAGAATAAACTTTGATTCATTATACAAGGAAGAAGTATTTAGAAGGGAAGTACAGTAAAATCAGAATGTTGGAGCTTCATCCACTCAGCTGGCATGGAACTGTATGCATACTTCCTGGTTATTTTTCAGTAGTTTGAAAATCATCATATTACTGTCTTTTCTGTAGAGTCTGTGTTGTCTGAGTAGGGCTTTTCTAGATAACACAAAGTAATTGTTACACAGATACATATCATTATAAATTAGTTGGGTTAATTTACTTAAAATTGAATTGTTTTAGTAAAGCACACAGTTAACTTTGAATTAGACAACTACAGAATGTATTGGAGTGTTAAAAATTTTTTTATGGATAGGTAAACCTATATCCTAAGGATGTTTTTAAAAAAAATAGAATCCAAACAGTCCTCTTCTGCTACTGCTTTCCTGACATGAAAACAGAGAAGAAAGGTGTGATGATGTCCCTGCTCATTTAGGATGACATGTAAATATTATAGAAAGTTGGTCCAATATTAACCTACTCCCACACGTGTAGGAGCAGTAGTCAGCACATGAATTGTATCTTTCTATGTGGTTTAGTCTACCACACTAGCACCTTGCTTGCCAATCCATCTCCCATGGGAGGCCAGATGTTAAAAATAGTTTTGGGTGGGGAAGAGGCCACATAGTTTCTGTAAGTGAATAGGAAAGCTTGAAATGTGCTCTTCAAATTGCAAAGCCATCCGGTAGTTAATGGCTAAGATGTTAGATGTGGGAAGAAAGGGATCTTGCAAATTTTTTGTTTCCTAGATGCATATAGCATGTCTATAATAATAAGTACAGTAATACTTGTTTGTTTGTCTTCTATTCATGAAATCACCTGGATGACACAGCTGCTTGGGTGCTCTGCAGGTCGTGTGGGATATACTGGCAAGTCTGTGACTGCTTTCCTGGTGTGCCACCACTCCAGGGACCTGTGCCTGGACTGGAGAGGCGCACTGAGTGAAGCTGGGACTGGAAAGGGTGTGTGTGTGGTTAGGGCATGCTGCTTAACCCATGCGGAGGTGAACACACTGGCTCAGCCTAAGGAAGCTGAAACAGATTGCGAGTCTAATTTGCAGCTGGGTGTTTGTGGGGTTTGAAATTCACTGCAGGAGTCGGGCTGTTTTGTTGGTAGCTGTCATCAAATCATGGCTAGGCTTCGCGAACGAAGATTTGGGAAGGGCTCTACCCACGCTTGCTGCAAGCGCGCTGATGGCTAAAGAGGCCGATGCGAGATAGGCAAGTCCGGTTGCAAAAGGCACAGCAGAAAGTCTCCAGAGGCGGTGTTGGTGAGGCACGGTTCTTTCTGCGTTGTCTTTTCTCCTCCAGACTGATTCTGCGTGCACGCAGAATGTTGGTAGCTGTAGTGACCCCTTATTTAGCCTTCTCATCATCTGTTGCCTGCCACGTAGTGGTTATCTGAGAGTGCTGCCGCTTCTTAGGTAGCTCTAGCCCCATGCAGTGAAGTGCACAATATTTGAGGGAAGCAGAGAGGAAACCTTTGGGTTGCAAAGGGAAGTCAGCTCTTGATGGTTCTGTACTGGAAAAGCTTGAGAGGAACTGGTAAACACTGAAAGCAGTGAATGGCTATTTTGGCAGGAAGCACATTTTGCAGCTATCATGGCTCATACCCTGACCATCGTGCCATTTTTTTTTTTTGATATATCAGCCAGTTGTTCTGCTGATTCCTCTGCTGATACGGGATAATTTGAACCCCCTGGGCCTGTAGCTTATTTGACTTAATGGAGGTCACAGAAGGGATGAATAGGCAAAACGTTACCTTATCTGCGAAAGCGAGTCAGCTAGGGGGGAAAAGGGGGTAGGATGGAACTCAGCTTGGCAGAGGGAGGAAAGCTGTGACAGCTGTTCCAGGTGACAGGTCAGCTTGTTCAGAAGGACTTTAAACAGCAAGCAATGACTCCATTTGACCACATTTGTGTTGACTCTTTCGGAACCTGAAAACAGCCTAAGGTAGAAGGGAAAGAAGAGATCCTAGATTTCATTTTTGAAAATGAGAAGCAAAAAACATGAATATCATAGAGAAGTTAAGTATTAAGTCTGTACATTTTCAAGTCAGCCTCAAAAGGCAAGGATTTTTGGGATGAAGCTAAAACAACTGGCAGCAGCAGGAAGCTCAGAAGAAAGCAAAAAAATCTGCAATGTGTTGAGGTTGAAACACTTTCTGTCAGACCTTGGCCTACTGCATGGGAATGACAGGAAAATTAATTCTTGAGA
Organism: Grallaria varia; assembly: GCA_013396735.1. Classification (NCBI taxonomy): domain Eukaryota; kingdom Metazoa; phylum Chordata; class Aves; order Passeriformes; family Formicariidae; genus Grallaria; species Grallaria varia. Next base: position 172,630 of record VWZG01012805.1, on the reverse strand, counting down.
ATACTGGCATTGTCAAAATGTGCCACGTCACAGTGGGAGTAAAAATTCCTTGAGGGCAAAATCTGTGGCATGTGCAGGCAATTGTTGTTGAGACAGCTCAGACCTTTGAATCTCAGGCTGCAAAGCACAAGACTTTTTAAGACCTTACAGTGATGATAAGATCTAACTTTGTTCTCTTTTTTCTTTTACACAGTGCCCATGTATCACAAGTCAGTAGCAACATTCCTGCTACAGGAGAGTAAGTGTCACTTAAAATTCTGTAACTGCCTTCCTTGCATGTTGGAGCTGTTTTAAGTATTGCTGGTTGTTCTTTGATTTCCCTTTAAAGGTTGTTCTTATATAAACAAACAAACAAACAAACAAACAAGCCAGGGTTTCCCGAAGCAAATCATCTGCAATGATAATAAATTGCTTCCTTCTGGAAAATTCTCAGGCCCTTGATTCTTTGCTCGCACTGTGCCTGCGATGTTTTGGTTAGGCAGAACTTACATATTTAGAGAAGCTATTTGCATTGTGTTGTTCTGTTTCTCTTGTTTGCTCTCTGTTGCTTCTCAGCAGAGGATGTGACTTGACCCCACTACCATAACTGGCAGCAGCAGAGCTAACGAGTTGGCTCCTTTACCAGAGCTGGAAATTCCCAATGACTGAGGGGTTTGCAGAACTTATTTGTGTGAATAGTGAGATACAGATGTACTTGCCTAGTTAAACCATGTGGAGTTTTGCAGTTGCTATGGTCTTTTGACTTTTTTTGGGAACTGCAGTCTCAGCAGAGTTGCAAGTATAGCAACAGAACACAACTTTTGTAAAGGAGAAGTCAGTCCATACTGTATCTACCCAGTTAAAAATTAACCAACAAATCCTGAAATGACATTTTAATTATTAAAAAAACCCCACTAGAAGCTTTACATGGACTTTGGACATGCATGTTTGAAAAACCCATTCTTCAGCAGACTACATAAGCATTGCAAGAAATGGAGATGGAACAAGGATGTATGAAAATGTGTTTCTGTATACAAACTTTGCAAAAATAAAAAATAAAAAACATAATTAGATTTTACCCATAAAAGCTTCATCTGATGAAGGAAGGAAGGGAATATTACAAAAATATGGCAGTACCAAAATGAAGGAGATTTGATTGTGTTGAAAGTTCAAATAGTCCCACATCTTTAACTGATGCAACTGCAGAGGCTCCTTTGCTTTGGCTTGTGGGGAATCCCTCATACTGTCTGTGGGTGTGACCGTGATCTCACACCCGAGTATGTCAGGGCTGGCTGTGGGTGCAGTCATGGCACAAGAATGTGTGAAAACAGAACAAACTCAGAACAAAATCCTTCAGAACAAAATCCATGCTTGGTCAGAGTTAAGCATGCGAGGAGTTTGTAGTGAGCTGCTGTTTGCATATTCTCATCCCTATGTGAGACAGCAGTGAATCATCTTCTTGCAGGTGATCCATTGCCTTGCTGAGCTTGTATTGCACAACAGGTTTGTCCAATGTCAGCATGGCTGGGTATCAAATACAATTTAGGGCTGGGCTTTCTAAAGTGGAGAGTGGAAGTTAGGCACCAATGTCTGTAGTTGCAGGAAGTAAAATTAACAGTTCTACTGAAGGTTCAAACATTCCTAGAAATAAAAAAGAGCAAGACTGATTGGGAAGACTCAGCTCTTCTAGGAGACCTGAACTGCAGGGTATCTGAAGATTTTGGCTTTGCTTTTTGCATATGTTGTAGCCCTAGGACATTTTGTGCTGCTTTGCCATCATAAAAAAAAACATAGCCTGCAGATACCCTTGCTTTATTTATTGTTGCAGAGAGGGAGCTCCACAAAGTCTTTGAGCTCAATTGACCTTATTTTTCGGCTTGACAGGTATTTAGAGAAGACAATCCGCTCAGCCGTGGAGCAGCATCTCTTTGATGTTCATGGCTCAGGCGGCCAGAGTTCAGAGGACTCTGAATCGGGAACATCTTCAGCCTCTTCTAATATGTCTGCCAGGCAGAGGAGGCGGCACCACAGAGAGCAGGAGGAAGCCCGGAGAAACAGAGACATGTATGAGCCTGATTTCTTTGTTTTGGAAAGTATATTTGATGAAGTCTACCCCAGTCATGTCCCCTTATCAAGGCAATGCTGTGTTCTGTTATGAAATGCACTGACCTTTACCCTGAGCTGAAAGGGCAGAGCAGGCTACATTGCCTATGCAGAGCTACATTGCATCAGTTAGAGCTGGGAAATACAGATTTTATTAGAGATCATGGAGTGGAGTAAAGCATGGTGAGAATCTAGGGGATTTATACAGTAAAATTTTTAATTACAATATTTGGAATTGGTTGGTTACAGTATTTGTTGTGTTAGTGGAAATTCCCAAGCAGTTGGCTCTATTTCTGGTAACTTTTTTTTCGATGAAAACATTGGGCTTAGCTGCTTTTCTGCATTCAGAATGCTTCAAAAATGAGATTAAGTTCTTCTTTTGAGCGTGGAGGCACAGCTTGTGTTTGGGTTTAGTGAGGAGACTTGGGCGTTTGTCTGAAATTAGAAAAACCTTCCTTTTGATTAATCGCGATCTAAGATTTTTATTTTGTTTTATCCACCCTCCTACACTGTTTAAACATGATTTAGTGGTGAGTTTCATTACATGTCTGTCAAAAAATAAAGATAATACCTAATTTTCCTTTCATACTCATCTACTTGTGGCATATATTGTGTGGTACAAATATATTACCACCACAGCCTTAACAAACACTTGCCCAAGGCACAGCTCTATTTGAGGAACTGTAACTACAGACTTTGCAAGGCCCTGTTCTCATCAATGCTTACCCATATGTTTAGCTTTAACATAGCATCAGTTCTTGTAAAGAATGTGTGTGCTTCACTGCAGTATTGGATTGCTAGGATTTTGAGTGAGATTCCAAAATAATCATCTAGTCTCCTGTTTTTTTCCTGAGTGCTAAATTCTCTAATCCTATTCTATCTGCACCATTCTATATGAAGCCACTTTTATGCAGGTGCATAGCTGTCAATACCTCATGTTAATATTGCAGCAGTGGTGTTTCTCAAAATGTCTCAATGCTACTGTTGTAAAAAAATCTGTAGTTAACCCCCCAAAAAAGCCATTTCTGTAGAGAATGATCATGTGCTGTGAAGATGGACTGGGAAATTAGCACTTGCAAGTTACCGAAGTATCTGGCAGCAGCTCGAAAGTAGTTTTTCTTGTTTAGTCGCCCTACTGACAGGCTTCTCAGGTAAGTAGGTCACAGACTGGCTAGTGTACGTGTTTGGAAGCATATTGTACTGCGCAGCTTTTTTCAACATTGCATTACAGAGCTGCCTTTAGATACGATTGACACAGTTATTCAGGTTCAGTGTATAAAGCTGGAGCCAAGGATTTAAAGCACTTTGGAAGTTTTGAATGCTGGCCAGGGTTCAAATTGTTTTCCCTGGTTTCCTTCGGTCACATTGCTGGGACTCCTTTGCGTAAATTATCAAAATTGGGAATTCCTTTCAGAACTTCTTTTTGTGGTTGTTTTGGTTTTCAGTGACTTCATCTCTGTGTCTTGTGAAGGATCACAAGAGGATTTGTAATGTCACAAAATGGGAATACAGGCAGGAAAAGTATTTATCACAAAAACTCCCAGGCTTTGAAGATTACATGATCCACAGACTCTCTATATGTAATTGGTCTGCTTAGGTGTTTGTAAAAACTTCCACAAAGGCAAGTGTGCTATCTTAGAAATTTAATCATAGATTTATATTATCTCTTTGTATCTCTTTCCGACCAACTAAACCGAGAGATTTGTGATCTAGAAAGTCACTGGAACCTTCTAGTTTTGTTCTGAATACTTGTCATGCTGGCACTGTCCAGATACTACAGAGTAGTGGTTTCTTGTGTTTCTTCAGTAGTGCAAGTCTGGATAAATTCTCCTGCTGTTCATGGAAGCAGGCTTTGGAGTTGCACGGCACTGTGTAAGGCAGACACACATACAACAGTTAGTGAATTTTCCAGTTTCAATGTCGAGTGTAAACAGGCTGCCTTTAGCCTCTGGTAATACAGTGATGAATGAGGGGGGGGGGCACTGTGTTCCTCCTGTTCCCATAATGTATTGGTGTGCTATGTTTGTGCATCTTCACTGTTGGACAAGGTAGAGGGGAGACTCCTAAACAGGTTGTGACTGGAAAGCTGCACACTGAAGGAGCCAGCAGGTTAATTATGCAGGGCAAAATAAGCCATGTGCCAAGCTTCTGGAAAACACGAGCAAACCCTGCTAGTCCAGAGTCCCAGCTAGTGCATCACACGGGAACTTAAGGCTAGCTGTCTTGTTCACTTCCCAACTTCCCAGAGCAGAACAGTTCTCTTTCCTCATAGTTGTGTTGCCATTGCAAAGATAAAGTCCCTTTTTATGTTTTGTGAAATTCCCAAATAAGATTTGAGCATTTGGCTAAAACACTACAGTCCTGCTCTTGCATTTGAGAGTATGAGTAAGAAGGACAATTATGTGGTGTCATGCACCAAAGGAGATCCCTGGACCACAGCTGTGCATCACTTTTCTAAATTAAAAGCACGTGTATCACAGGAAAATATGCTGCATATTCTCTGTAAAAATATCACAGACAGCCAGAGGCTAGTCCAGCTTCCATGTGAAGTCCTTGGGATTAGTGGGAAGTGAATCAAATCCCAAATGTTGATTCTCGCAGCTTTCTCTCTTGAGATGTGTACACTTGACTTTCGCTCAGTGGGATTTAGCATTGCAGAGTGTGTGTTTTTTGCTGCTTTGATAAGAACCAGACATACTGGTGTCATAGAGCATGGAAGATGTTGCTGGAACTAAACCCGTCAGCATGATGCAGTTCTCTATCAGTACCGCAAATATAGCAGAAGAGTGTTTTAAACAAGCTCCTGTTGTAATGTCCCTTTTCTTTATAGGGAGGTTGTCAACAAAGAAAACATTCCCTCTGGATTCAGCAGTCGTGAAGACTGTATTCTAGCTGCTCAAGAAGTAGAAAAATTACAAGACACCAGCTCCGGATATCTTAGTGAAAGGAATAAATCGAAGCGGCAGAAATCCAGCACCAAGCTTTCAGAGCTCAATGACAACCAGGACAGCCCTGTGGTAAGCCAGCATGCTGTACTATTTGACACCTGTTACTAGGGTGGAAAAAGTCTTCTTTCTTTCACTGCACAACTGGTTCCCTTAGGAAGCCTTTTCTTGCCTGCAGTGCAGGTGTAAGTGGCTATTTTAAACTATGGGAAACACTGGATCCTACACTTGTAAGCTTTGTGATAAGGGAACTGAAAAGCTGTATTTCTGCTATGGCCCTCTTACTCCATCTATAGTAATTTTCTCTTTCCACAACTTTTTGCTTTTTTCTTTTGAATTCAGTGAAGCATTTTGGAAAGCAGGAAAGAAAATGTCTTTTTCCCAGTCTTTCAGAAGTCTTGCATGGGGGTTGGAACCTTAGATGTAGGTTCTCATGTTCAGGTCAAGTTTATTTTTATGCTCCTGTTAAGTTCTGAAACTAGTTTTCAAGTGACTACTTGATAATGGGATGACAAAGGTGTTTTATGCCTTTTCCCTACAGTCTGTGTGTTACTGTGGTGGTTGCAATTTGCAAAGCACTTTGGAATGTGTTGTTCCAAAAGGTGATCCCTCCAGCTACCTTTTACTGAGGATGTGAATGACTTTGATATAACATTGTAAAAATCTGGAGTACTGTAGAGTTTTCCCAGCAGACTCTTGTGTGACCTCACAGTAGGAGACAGTTTGCCAGCTTCTACAAGCTGTAGAATAAACTGATGCACCTTCCTTCCCTCTCAATCAAACAAGACACTGGTAAGAATGTCAGCAGGTGAGAAACCATCCTGTGCTTCAGTACAGGGTCTGTGTACAGTGGCAGAGGTGCTGTACATGCACTGAGCATGCAATACATGGTTAACTGTAACAGCAAAAGCTGTGTGAAGAGTCTATCCCGGGCTGTAGGTCATTTCCTTCAGTTGTGTTTGATTACGTTTTAGAGTGAGTGAGTTCTTAACATGACATTGTGTTTGGACTAATTTGTTTAGATCATAAAGGTGCAATGATCTGCTGCTCTTACTTTGTGCAGAGATTCTAGAGAGAGATGGGTTTTGCTTATCTTTGTGATAAAAAGAAGACGAGATGCCAAAAATTGTATGCTCAGTTTAGTAACTTAGATTTAATGCTCAGTATCAGTAACCTTCTCATGTGATACTTCATGAAATCAGGGTGAGATAGACACATTCACACTTGTGTCTTTACTTGTAGTGAGGGACTTTAATATGCAGAGGTCTAGTGCTTATCCTCTTTTCATCACCACTTCTATGTGCCTGTGGAGTATAAAGCAGTTTAAATCTAAATGAGAATTTGTCTCAGGATTTAGGAAAGGAAAGACTCACAGAACTGTCCGCTTTTGCTGTGGATCTGAAAAAACATTCATGAAGTCTTGAAATGTGCCCAGAAGAAATGTCCTCAAACTTACCTATGTCCACTAGCCTTTGCCCTGCCGCTCATTTTTGGATCTCTTGAGGAGCAAAGTCTGAAAAGAATGTAAAATGAACTAACCTTGTACCAAAACCACTTTGACCATAATGACCATCAGTGTGGCTCTTGCCTGATCTGCTAGAGGAAATGTCACAGTGGAATTGTCAGCTGGGCGTATTGTTATGAAACAGCTTGCAGAGAGCATGGTGCTGCTCTTCTGGAAGAGCAAAGGCTGCTTTAAGTTTTAATGAGTGTGCTTATTACATAGTTGCATTTCAGAGATTGACAGAAGAATGGGTTGTGGTTTAGCTTTCTTTGGCTACAACTTTGCACTTGAAATAATACCCCAAATTAGACTTCCTGCTTGAAGTATCAAAGGACATAACGTGCACCTTACCATTTACTAATAGGCCTTCATCATGTAAACATGTTTGTGTTGTTGTATCTCCTTAACCACCTTTTTCTGAGCCTTCCTTCTTTTCAAAGCCTGAAAGAGTATGTAGGACAGTGTGTGGAAGCTTTCCGCTTAGCTGTCTGATTGCATCTGACTCAAAAGCGTAAGTCAGCAGTGGAAGAGCTGTCAGTTCCATTTGCTCTCCCAAGCAAACCAACCACAAAGCATTAAAAGCTTCTCACTGCATTGCAGAGACATGGTAGCCAGGTACCAGTAGGACTGGAAGAATCACATTAGGCAAGGCTGGAATGACTGACCTGTGTCACCTTGTGGGGCTGGAGGTGTAGCAGGTGAGAGAGGGCTGTGACTCTCACAGAAAGGCTGTGCACATAATTTCCAGGGCAGGAACCACACTATGCCACTGACTGACTTCCTTATACTTAAGAGGGACTTTCCCAAAACCCAGGGTAGAAAACCTCCTGGACATGTGCCCAGAGTGGCAACGTGGCTTGGAGGACAGCAGCTTTAATGTTTCTAAAGGTAGCCAAGACAAACTTCAGAACAAGTTGTCAAAACCAGTTGGATTTCTTGCCCTGCATTCATATTAGTACAACATTGCTGTCTATGCACGTGGCAGTCTCTTTGCATTCTTCTGCCTGTTTAAGAAGAAACTAGGGAAGGATTTGCTGAGAAGTGGAGTATTTTCTCAGATGAACTTAAGGAGTTAACTGAGAACATGCTGTGGATTTTGGTACCTGCTATTACAGACCAAAGAACTGCTCCCAGGCTCAGTGTGTCTGTCAGTCTGTAACATGGGAACAGGTGGAGTACCATGCAGCATTCTGATTCTATTTTGATGTTTTGAGGTCATCTGATGAAAAAGTTGAAGCAGTAAGCAGTTGTTTTTTTGCAGTTAATAGGCTATAAAGCGTGGGTTTACTTTGTTATAAATGTGCAGCAGGCAGTAGTCTGTGTTGTCTTGTTCCTGGAAATCCTCTTTAATATTTCTATATTTGATCTTTTTAATAGCCTGCAACTTGAATCTGTTTCTCATATGTATCTTAATGCTTTAATATTTATTGTATTGCAGAGTATGGAAAGCTTTAGCCCATCCAAGCCTATAGACAGAACAGGACCAGATGACATGGAAATTTTATCTGATGGAAGGTGATTTTTAAATTTTTTTTTAAATATATGTATGTTTTCCTTTCCCTGTGGTTGTAGTACAGCCTGAGAGATCTTCCACCACAAGACTATGAGGGTGACATTCAGTTACGCTGCAGAACAGCATTACCCACCATGTTAACTTCAAAGTAGAACTTCATGGAGGCACTGCGTATGTTGTGTGGGCTTTGCCCTGCAGCGTATGCCACCAAGACTCTTTTCCCAACCTGTTAGGAGTTTCACTGAAGGTGCTGATGGTGCAGACTTGAAAAGAAGTCAGCTGGGAAGCACCTGAGCCAGCACGCTCCACACAGAGGGCTGCAGGGCCTGGCTTACCTGGCCTCTGGGTTAGGAATCCAGCCCTTTTCTTTGTGCTTCACTCTTCTGCAAAAGCTGTACAGCCTCACTCTGCTCACCTGAGATGACAATTTCTCTCTACAGCTGTGTTTGTTGGGAAAGTTGTATTGGTTTGGATTAAGGGCGCTAGAATTTAATGACATTAATTATTTTTCAGAAATAGCTTCTGAGGGGAAACAAAAATACATAGTTTAGCAGCTTGACATGCTGCAGCCCAGAGTGTCCCTTCTTTGCTGTGTGAATTCATGAGGGTGCCAGAGTAGCAAGAACATAAGCTGTGTGTGCAGGAGTCCTGCTTGTTTTTGTTATGAGACAGTTTGATTTTTGTATTTGTAATATGTTGGTTTGTTTGTTTTTTTTTTATAGCAAACAAAGTGAAAACGATGAGGTTTTTTTCAGGCATTCTCAGGTTGGTATTTTTTGGTTTGTTTTTTCTTTTCAGTTTTCTGGTCTCTAAACAAACTTTTTATTGAGTAGAAACAAGTAGTTAGTTATGCGTATGGTTCTGTGAAATTTTGTTTTTCACAGAGAAATGGAGTTAGCATGTACTTTTTCTTTCTCTTACCTATGCTTTTTATTTGCGTAATTTAGGGAGCCTCTCAGCTGTTGAGGAGTCTGAAAGCATCTCCTTCAGTCCCTTTGATCCCTCCTTGCCAAAAAGGGAAGGATCACTAAAGTCAGCACTTTGGTTTAAGTGACGCGAAGTTGCCTTATTAATCATGGCAAACAGGGCATCTGACTGCTTATCTCCCAGGGTAGTAAGATCAGCTTATCTTTCTTGATTGCTCTAAAATAATTTGGTCTTTGATTTATGATTTCCCAGTGCGCCCTGTTGCTTTTGAACATAAGTTTCTGTGATCCATTTGTCTTATAAAACTGGATCATCTCCTGTTTCTTTCCAAGACTTGTTGGTGGGGATGGATGTCAGGAGGGGAGATGTGATATTGATGACGACAGTTTTTTCCCCCAGCTTTCTACTTCTCTTCAACACACACCCCTTGCGTTGACTTTATGGTGTTTTTTATCTGACTGTTCAGCAAATCAAAGATTGATGTTGGGTTAGGTGAACACCTTTGCAGTCACTTGTTCATTTGGGTTTGTTTGAAACACCTTTAGATAGCCAAGCATTTAAAATACTGGGGGGAGTTATCTGAGACATCTCTGCCTCAACTGCACACTCATTTTAGAGGAGCACAGTAAAACCAGCCAATGTCTGGTTTTTCTGGCTGTCTGGGGTTATCTGAAGGCTGGTAATGTTTTTAAACTGGACTCCTCTTGTGGGTTTTTTTGTTCAAATAAAAACCACTATGCATTTATTGCCTTTTCAAAGACTTCGTTTCTGGTAGGAATTATTTTCATCTAGCAGGAAAGGTAAAGAGTTTGCTAATAACTGAGCTCTGACCAGCTGTGTTGTAGCTGGTGAAGTTCGTGGGACAGAAATGTGTAACCTCTACAAAGAGTGTTCAGTGCTGCCTTTGATGACTGCTCTGACCGGGCTTAGATGGATCTCCTACTTTGCCTCCCAGAGGGTCAGTAATCCCCAGTGACCCTGCACTTGATTGTGAGCTGTTGCATTTTCTGGAGCATAGGTTTTGCAACACCTTGTTCCTCATGTACCCACTTGGATGTGGAGAAGGTGCTGTTACTGCAATGTCACACAATACTCCTATTAAGCTTTTAAATTATCCTTGTGGAGGTTTATTTGAATATGAAATCATAATCTTAAACTTCACTTTAGGAAAAGCTTTAAAATTTAGTATTTTAACAGCAGGAGAGGATGTAGCCTTTACCCAGAGTCTGTATTATATAGGAATTACAAGGTCAAGAAAATGTTACATTCCTGCAGAGTTGTTTTACATTCCTTGCCCCTTATAAGCCTTTTGCTTAGGGAAGCTTAAAGACATACGTTTTGTAACAAACAACCCATTCAGTATGAAGAAAGGACAGGGACTGTCTTACTCTTTTCTCTTTCTTGCCCTGTCTCCAGTCTGAAGATATTAGGAAAGGCATTTGGAATTTGCCATAGTTACCAGTTGTGCCAATTCAGGTTTCTGTGAGGCTCTAAAAATACCTTGAAACGCAAGTCCCAAATAATTTCCAGTGCTTTTGTAACTTTCATAATCTGCCCTTGGAAGTAGCTAAGTTCCAGGATAAAAACTACAGGTTTCTAGTATCCAGGTTTTGATAAGGGAAGGGTATTTAAGATTCACACCAGCATGGCAACAAGTGTAGAGGGGGATTGGCATGACTCAGGATTAAGGCAGCAGAATAGCTGTGTTCTTGCGTCAAGTTGTATTATTAAGATTTGCTTAAGGATGCTTCCTGCTTGTGGTTGTAAGGGATGATCAGATGTAGGGGAAGAAAGCCTTTTATAAAGTTGATTTTAGTATATGATCAGAATATGGCTTTCTGATCAGAACTTAAAAATCTTTCTGTTGCCATTTATTTCTAGCTGCTCGAGGTACTTTTTGTGCTGAATCTCCGTTGGAGCAGGGAGAATGAACACAGCTGACTTATCCCCAAGCTACTTAGATCTGTAGTTACTGGTGCCTGCAAAGCATAGCTGCAGAAGCAGCTTCTGAAAAGCAGAATTCAAGTACCTACTTTGAAGATTTTTTTTCATGGTCATTTATGTAATATCCGCAGTGTAATGAGACTGCCAACTGTTACCAAGATCATCAGCTTGCTGCCCCTTTGGTTTGTAAGAAATTGTGGCACATTCATACCTAAGGCAAAGTAGTTCTTCCTTATTTGGCTTTTTTTCCTGGAGGTTGCCAACCGGTGGCATCAGAAAATAAAAAAGGAAAATAAGTGATGGGAATACTGAATTAGCAACCACTCTATGGGTTTGGAGCATTAATGCAAAGGAAGTTAAACATCTACTTTCTTGAGTCTCCTGGGTTTGTACCACCATTGTTCTTCAGAACACCTTAATGATTTATTCATTGTATTAGAGGCTACATCAGTGAGCAAGGAACGGAGAGTAACTGGCATCAGGCAGAGCACAGGCCTGTTTTTAAACATCTTTTCAGTATTTTCAACAACTGAAGTGACTTTAGGAGGAAGAAGTCATTGATATGATCATTCTAATATATTTGTAATGGAAATGTTTAACATTTGGGAAGGGCTCTTATGTCTGCTACATAGGTAGTTTAAGAGTCATAATAAGTCAAGAGATTGCACACTCTTCATAGAAAGTTGTTTAACTCTGTAATTAATATCAGTAGTGGTGATGAGATGGTATTTTCAGGTTGCTCTTTTTGAAATTAGTAATCTCTTTATGTTATTAAGAATAGCACCCATTTTGAAACTTACTGCTTTATTTCTGTCAGCCTTTAAAATGCTGTGCTGGCAATTTATATGAGTTTATCGACTGGTACATTTTGTTCTTTAGTAAATGTAGAAGGCTGCCTATTTCTGGCCACTGACCAGTCTTTCTGTTTGTAATATACACTGACTGTTTAGATCCTGACAGGATATTTGTTACTGAACCTTAAAGAAATATTTAAGTCCTCCCAACCTGGAAGCAGCTTAAAAGATATTGAATGCTGAATTAGCATTTTTCCATGCACAGCTCTCACAATAAACACATGTGTAATCAGATTTAGCATCAAGCTGTACAAGTTATTAGTGCTTGGCAAGCTGTCATCTAGTGTTTCATTTTGTTACAATGTTTCAAAAAGATGATTTATTGAAATTAACAGGAAATACACACCTTATACAAATACAATGCAGAAAACTCTTTACAAACACTAGGCTATTCATCACCCAGATTTTTAGAGCCATAGAGCAGCCGAGTTTGGAAGGGACCTCAAAAGATCACCTGATCCAACCTTTTGTGGGAAAGGAAGCCCAGATGAGATTATTTACCAACCTGTTCAGTCGTAGGGATTGATGGAATTGAATCCAGATAAGATTAAAACATTTATTCATATGATTTGTCTACTGTGTGAGGTTTTCTTCCCCTCTTCATGAAACTTACTTGTTTTTCTCTGCTCAAAAGGGAAAAAATCCCAAACACATCATTAGCTTTATGCAGATGAAACAAAAGAAATGTGCCTTAGTGGTGTGTACTAGAGATATTGAAGCATTTGGCCATGCTTTTGGATTCACAAGGTAAATATATCCAAATGTACCAATTATTTTCTTTAGGCCCATTTTCTTCACATGTCAGCATGTGCAAATTACGAACTAGATTATCAAAATACCTGCAGGGAGAAAATCTGCATGTTGGCTACCTGCTAGACTGTGTTCAAAAGAATTATGCCTAAGCTGTTCTTACCAAATTCCAGTAGTTTATGTAGTAGAGTAATGCTGTCTGTTTGGATAGCTCAGTGGGTATTTTTTTTGTGGATTTATACATACCACACTATATGTTTATGTACTTGCTTTACCCTTCCTCTTCCCTGCTGCCCTCTGTGAGGCTTTACAGCTGATTTGTTTTAGTCACAAAACTGCTCGTCTCATCAGGCACTATTGCAGACACGCGCGCTGAGTATCTGGATTGTGGGAATGGCAGTGGTTTCTGCATAAATGCACACGACGTGTGGTATGTGCAGGGGTGAACAGTGCTGAGACAAACAGCAGTTGCTTCTAGGTGGTGCTAACTGATGAATCATTTACTTGACAGCGTTCTGCTGCTTTTTTTATTTTTTTTTTTTTATTCCTAAGTCATTGGACGCTTGTGTGAATTTTTTGGCTTTTTCCCAGAGTCCGCACTGCTTCCAGCTGAGATGCCAAACCCTACTGCCATTTGGATTTGCGCAACGCTGCTTTAATACCCCGAGCTCCTCCATAAATAGTTCTGCTCTCCCCACGCCCAGCTAGAAAACAACCACAGGAAATCAGGGAATGTGCAGCCAGCACAGCTTAGCTGGCACTAATTGATCTGAGCCAGCAGAGCCTGCATGAGAGCATTCATGTACGTAGCCTGCACTGCTTGCTGCCTGCAGCTGCCACCTCAGGAGCTCTGGTGCCTGCTTTTTAGAAGGCACCATATTGCTACAACCTCACAACAGCGGCAGCGTTTTTTTGTTGTTGCTCGCAGGAGTTGTTGCACTCCTGTAGGAAGTGTACGCAGCCACCCTCTCCCTCCCCCTCCCTCCCTGCCTCCCTCCCTCCCTCCCTTTTCATCCCAATCCATTACTGGAGGCTTTTTCAGCTGCATGCAGTTGTCAGGGCAGGCAGTCTCGGGAACTTGCAGTGGCTTTCTAAAGAAGGAAAAATTCAAGGAAGGCAGAAGGACAGATGTTTTAACTGGTGTGAGTGAGCAATTAGTACATGGGGGTCACCGAGCAGGGGATTTGGATTTGGAACTGGAAACATGAGGATCTGTTTGTTTGGATCTTTTTAGCGAAAGGTGTGAGCTTACTGCCACCATGACGGCAGGGCTTTTTTCCTCCTCTGCATCCTGAAACATATTTTTTTTTCTTTCTCTCTCGTTTCCTTGGGTGTATGGGAACATAGCTGGCTTCAAGTATGAAGATTCAAGAGCATCCAAGCATGCCTGAAAACAAGGTGCAAAGAAATCAAGATGCTGATGATCAGGAAAACAGCTTCGTATCTGAAGTGCCTCGTCTGGATTTAACATCACTGTGTGATGACAAAAACTGGGAAGGTAGGATTGTGTGATGGCTGGTCGTATGAGTGAAATATGAGAGAGGGAAAGCTGAGTGGGCTGGGCGTATCTTTATGTGATCATATTATTGCGCTAAAAACAACGGGAAAACAATTTTGTCCTGAATGTAGAACTGAAAATTTGGAGAAACTATAAGCAAATACTGAATGGTACTAAGTCTAATTAATTGTTTTATTCTTGAAGTTACTTTCATGTTCTGTTTAGTACTGTTAAGTCACTGAGTGTTTTAGGATATCTTATTTCTTGGTGACTGATCACTGGAAAATTAAACTACACTGCTCTACAATTCAGAGTAACTGCATGTTTCACAGTCGTCTTCCTCTTCAATCACTGTTTAAAAGTAATGATTTGGATCTGAAAAGCACAGCTGGAAAAAAAAGCTGTCTATTTGTTATTTTGTCCTACAAACGTTTTTTTTAATGTAGTCTGTGAGGGAATTCTGTTCAACAGCTCAAATGGCAGCGTTAAATTGATTGTATGTCATGTGAATTATTTTAATACTGTTTCTTAGGTCTCATGTCCAGAGTCCATACTTAGTTACTCATTTAAGAGTGGGAACTCTGGGCTAACTCTGTGGGTGCCATGAACCTCAATTTCATTTGAAATGAAGGTGTCCAGCATTTTTTGGATCAAACCCTTTTCCAGTTACAGATTATGTCTCTATGTACAGGCAAGAATTCTTCTGTTAGTCTATGCTTTAAAAGTGAAAGATGGGTTTTGAGAGGGAAGGAACAGGAAAATGCAAGTGTGGTGCTCTAATAACACAAGAGAGGAAAAATGTGAAACTAATTAATTGCTCTAAAAAAGCAATCCCTGGAGAACACTGAGAAGTGGAGTTCTCTGCTCCTGCCTCCACAGCATACGTGACTTGGTATATTTTGTCTTTCCCTCTAGGAGGAGAGTAGTTATGACACTTCAGGCATGAGTAAAGAATACCCGCAGCCATGGTTGCCTTTGATTCAGCCAGCCAATTAGTCACCATGGACAGGAGAGAATTTTTCCATTTGCTTACTGTGTGGGGATTCCCTGGATGGAATCATCACACGGGCAGCGTGGCTGATCAAAGAGCCATGGGAGGGCTCCCAGGTGGCCTTGGCCACCGTATGTTTACCGAGATGTTAATTAGCCGAGCCCTGCAGGGTCTCAAGCCAGGGTGAGCATGTCTGTGTTCTCAGAGGTGATGTGTGGCTTCAACCTTTGGAAATAATGACGCTTTTTTTTCCTTCCTGCATCACTAATAGGAGTCATATGAATGCATGAAGGAGAGAACACAGCTCCTTTCTGTGTGCCAGTGGCTTTCCCATTGTATGAAATAAGTTGTGTCTTTGGTACAACTCCCTCATAGCTGGCATGCTCTTATGTTTGTATTCTAACTTTCTTGCCCTGCAAATCTGAAACAGGATTATGAGCACGTGTGACTGCACTTGGAGTCCTCTCAGATTCTTCATTCCCCTTTTCTGTTTGTGCGTATTTCACAAGAGGAGGAGGTGGGCGGTTGCAAAAGAATCAGCTGTCAGGGGTGAGAGAGATGTCATCTTCTGAAATACGTGCCTTCCAGAATCACCATTTTGTTGGCATGGATGCAACAGCAGCAAAATGGTGCCTTTGGTATCTCAGCAAAGAAGGACTGAGTCCTTCCCAGCTGTGGACGTGAAATCAGGCTTGCAGCAGCCAGGAAGGGGAGGATGTCAACATCAACTCTCAGGTGGCTTCAGTAGCTAACAGCAAAGTCTGTTGCTGAGACTGGCTTTGTAAGACAGGGTTGTACTGCCCGTGCACAGTTCTAGAAGTGAGAACACCCTCCCTTCCCCTGCCAGCCAACCTGTGTCACTCCAGCCTTTACACATCTCTTCAGGATCCATGCCACAGCTCCGGTTGCATTCCCAGTGGAAAGGAGAAAGGACCATGGCCTTCAAATGCGCTATTTATTGCTTTACTCTATCAAATTTGGTAGGTCCGTCTCTCGGGAAATTACCCACTCTTTCAGGACGTAGTTGAGCTGACTTTTGGGGGCAATGTTCTCTGTATCATGCTGGAGGAGATGCAGAGCATCTAGTGGTGAGGGCAGCTGCTGGGACTTTCACAAGTGACCTGTGTGAACAATTACAGGTTTAGGAGTTGCCTTCGGCTGTAGCTGTCACTGCCTTCCATCAAATGTTATGAAAAAGCCTTGAAGAATAGGCATAAAATTACACAAGACAACCTTGTCCATTGACTAGCTTTTATTTGTCACTCAGGCAGGCTCTCAATCATGTTAAGACCAGAGCTGCTGTAAAAACCCTCATTCAGGGGCACAGAACTCTGATAGTTGCTACCAGGTGTGCTGGCAGGGCCCCATGACTTTTATGTTACACTAGAAGTAATTTTTACCACATTTTTCTTTCCCATAAGGCTTACCACATAATCTGTACACAAGAGGAGAGATTTGCTGTACTTTCTCAGACTCTGTTCCCTTTACCTAAAGCTGAGCAGAGACAGGATAGAGAAATTTGCTTCCTGCAATGCATAGGCCCACACTCCACCACATGCCCGCCTTCTGCATCCCCCTGGCCTGCTACATGTAGAGGTTTATGTGTAGTAATCATCAGGCTATTGCTGTAGTACGCAGGGCATGAGCAGTGCCCCAGCCAAGTTCAACTGCTGAACTCCTCACTCAGGTGCCTTTCCCATGGTCCAGGAGAAGTATTTTCCTAGTGTGCATCTGCCAGGTGCAAATGCAGTGCTACAGGCTGGGGACAGAGTGGCTGGAGAGCAGCCAGGCAGAAAGGGACCTGGGGGTACTAATTGACAGGAAGCTCAATATGAGCCAACAGTGTGCCCAGGTGGCCAAGAAGGCCAATGGTATACTGGCCTGTATCAAAAACAGCGTGGCCAGCAGGACCAGGGCAGTGATCCTTCCCCTGTACTCTGTGTTGGTGAGGCCACACCTTGAGTGTTGTGTTCAGTTCTGGGCCCCTCAGTTCAGGAAAGATACTGAGGTGCTGGAGCGGATCCAGAGAAGAGCAACAAGGCTGGTGAAGGGACTGGAGCACAAGTCCTATGGGGAGAGGCTGAGGGAGCTGGGGTTGTTTAGTCTGGAGAAGAGGAGGCTTAGAGGTGACCTCATCACTCTCTATAACTACCTGAAGGGAGGTTATAGCCAGGTGGGGGTTGGTCTCTTCTCCCAGGCAGCCAGCAATAGGACAAGGGGGCACGGGCTTAAGCTCTGCCAGGAGAAATTTAGGTTGGATATTAGAAAGAAATTCTTTACAGAGAGAGTGGTCAGGGATTGGAATGGCCTGCCCAGAGAGGGGGTGGATTCACCGTCCCTGGAGGTTTTTAAACTGAGATTGGACATGGCACTGGGTGCCATGATCTAGTAAACTGACTAGAGTTGGACCAAGGGTTGGACTTGAGGATCTCTGAGGTGTTTTCCAACCCAATCAATTCTATAATTCTATAAATCAGGTAGTTCTGTTCTCACGCTGGGTGTGAACCGAGGTGTCTCTGTAAACAGGGATGTCTGATTGCGAGGCTTGGCTGCCGAGCTGGTCAGGCAGCGCCAGCTGAGATGGCTTTGTGAGAGGCATTATCAGAGTTGCCTCCATACCAAAGGTTTCTAGTTATTGTGGATTATGTTTGAATCTAGTGCAGTGACTGAGGAGGACAGAGTGTTCTCTCACAGTCTAGAGCTATTGTGCAGATTTCTTGCCAAATGTTTCTAATTAAAGCCCAGAACTTGCTATCCTGTCCTCAAGGAAAATCTGGAAGTATGTTGCTCTCCATGACAGCGACTGGTCCTGTCAGCAGATTGGGCTGAGCAGGCGCTTCGGTAAATTGATGTGATACGTGTGACTGCTGCCATCACCCTGTTACTGATGCTTTAAAAAAGTTCTGAAGCTGAGATTTCAGGCAGAGTTTGCAGTAACAGGCACTTATGAAATAATCAGCATACATTTTTCTGCAAACTGTGATGCTTTAAAAAAAAAAAAAAAAAGACAGACGTTTAAAACACTAAACCAGAATTTGAGAACTCAGTGTTGAGAACTCAAGTATTGCAGCACTGAGACCCTGAGGGTGAAGCTGATCTACAAATAGTTTTGACATTGACTTAATTGATACTTTCCCGTGGAAAAAATTCGAAGTAATGCAAAAAAATCCAAGTACTCTAGCAAAAGGGAAGCTACATTTGTTATTTATTTTTTCAACACTTTGAACTTAGATTGTTCAGTGTATTTGTGTGTAACACTCTTTAGCATCAGAAATTAATAGGTGATGAAGC
Organism: Grallaria varia; assembly: GCA_013396735.1. NCBI lineage: Eukaryota > Metazoa > Chordata > Aves > Passeriformes > Formicariidae > Grallaria > Grallaria varia. Next base: position 154,331 of record VWZG01012805.1, on the reverse strand, counting down.
GCATTCTGTTTTTATCAAGTGTAGAAACAATAATTGTGTTGTTTACTGAATTTATTTTATAATATCAATATATTAAAAATTATTTTTGATTGTTATGATATGCTATAAACAAAATACAAAGTTTGCTTGCTAGCTGAGAGATGTCATCTCACTAACTGAAAAGGCGTGGCAGTGCTGTATTTAGGCCATTCTTTTGATCTACGTAGGAAGATACCTCCTGATGAATTCAAACAACAATATTTTCATACAGTTATTTATAAGATGAAGGAAATAGGTTGTTACTGAGCTAGCAAATGCTTTGGATGGGGTTTTAAATTGCTTTATTAATTTCATTGTAAGAGGTCTCTCTGGACTCTTTCAAGTGGCATTTGATACTAGGACCTCAGGTGTTGTAATGAGTTTAGACTTTTTAATCCCTCTGGACCTACTTCAGTTTACAGCAGCTAAGATTTGGCCTCCTTTGTTTGACAGCTGGGTGTGTGTAAAAGCAGTGTTAGCAGCAGGCATCAGCGGTGTGGCTGCAGGGAGGGAAACGGGATGCCTGTGGCGTTTTTCTGGCTGCACCTCTGGTGGTGTTTGTGTGTGGACACCTCTCTGTTGGCCCTGCAGCCTCCAGTAACCCTGTGGCAAATAAGCAATGTAATGATAAAAAAAGACAGGTTTTTGCCAGCGAGAGGCCTTGGAGCTCACCAGTAATGCACCAGTTTGATACAATACGTCTTTCTTCCTTCTTGCGTTTTACGGGTTTATTAATATCTCCAGCCCTCTATGCAGCAGGTTGGCAGAGAGGTTGTATTGCCATAGGCATGCGTGTGCCTACGGAGTTGTGCAGAGCCACACCTGGCAGATGGCTGGCAGCTTTGTGGAAAGATTAGCTGGTTGTGGGATTTTGAGAGAGAGTGCAGTGCTTCTGAAGGACTGCAGGCTCAATACTAGCATAGCTCACTGCTTCTGCACCAGCTTAGAAAAGGCATACCTGAAAGAAATGCCATGAGAATCTGACCAAGAAAGAGAAGGGTTTTTTCACCCTTTCTCTGCACTGGTACAGCCATGGTGGCTAGATACTTCTTCCCACCCCACCACGGAGAGTTGTCCTTATGGAAAATGGGGGGAAAATAGTAGATGGAAAAAATGTGGAGATAAGTAGAAAACTAAGAGTTTTTCCTGAGCAAGAGAGATCTGTTCAGGACAGAAGATGAATGAGGGTAACTGCTCTGTCAAGTCAGTGGCAAAGAAAAGGTGAAATATTTGCCTTCTCTACTGAGTTTCTATTCTTCAAGTAGCAGAAAGGAGAAAGGGTGACAACATTAATCATGATAGCAGATACTTCAAACCTGAACTTCATCATAGATGTTTCAAACCTCAACCATTAAATTCAGGAATTTAACAGCCTTCAGAAAAGGCTCAATGATTTGACAGCTATCTTGAATCAATGAATCACAAAAGGTATTATGTATCCTGTTAAACAGGAATTGATTGATTGAGCACTGTCAGAAAAAGTGGCAGCTTACCCTTAGTGGGTTGCTGTATGTTTGTGTGATCCAGCAATTCCAGTGCTTCCAGCTGATGCATCTGGCACCAGGCCAGTAGGGGAGAGAAGGCAGTTGGACTACAGCTCTGGTCTACTTTGGGATCTGATGTAGATAAAATCCATAATTCTACCATACCTTAGTATGTTCCTTGATTAATTGCTGTGTTACTCTCCAGGGGTCCAGCCATTTTGTGTGTGGATGAGTTTTTTTCTTCAAAATAAATATGTGTGGTCAGCAAGGGAGACAAAATTACCCCCAGAGTCAGGCCTTCCAGGAGCAAGGGTTAAAACCAGCTGATTTTCTATAGCAGCCATTTCTTTTGTCAAGTCTCAAGCTTGATTTTTCCTTTTAGGACCTTTTTCTTCTCCTTTTTAACACTTTCTCCTTTGGAATGTGAGTTTCTGTTTTGGGGGAGTATTTAGATATCAGCAAAATAAAAAGTATATATACCTCAGTCTCGACTAGCTTATGTAACGTGCTTTGCTGTCTTTTGGGGTTTGATCAGAGGCTCTTTGAGCCATTGCAATTCCCTGAATGTCGCATGCTATCTGGTTTATAAATCCACCTTGGACAAAGTCACATGCATCATGCATGATTAATAATGGCTTTGTTAGCTGGTGTGATAGGAGCTTAATTTGGTTAGTGCTAAATATGCTGCTGTTTATTCCATCTACGTAAATCCCACGGAGGTGTTATTTAACAATTTCCAAGAGCAAATGCTGTTTAGGGGTGAGAGGATATTCAAAGAACTAAAAGGGAGGGATGTCTAAAAGAATCCCATCATTTAACTCTCACTCCTGCTAGTCAAATGTATGAACTTTTTTCCTTTTGTATTATTACCCTTTATTTTGCTATGGGAGATCTTGTGAGATCCTCCCTGAAATCATAAGAGATTCAGGGAAGCAGGTGCAAAATATTTCAGGTATTAGATGCTGCCAAGGTTGAACAGAGCTTAGTAAAACTCATCTTTCAGAAATTCCCTGAGGGAATTGTGAGCTACATAAGCTTTCCAGTCCATGGCAAAACATCCTACATACCCTTGAGACTCACACACCTCATGGAAGTAGCTTGTATGGGCCAGGCTTGTATGAGCTTCTCTTACCACAACACCTTCAAAAGGCTCTTATACAAAAACCTCCTGCCATCCCTTCCATGGGAACCATTGGTGTCTGTGCAGCACCAGCCTCTAAGCAGAGGTGTGCTGTTTATACTCACGTGCTAAGGAAGAAGGGAAAAGGAGGAGAGCATCCTTTGAAGCTGTGTACAGGCAAAACACGGTGAGCCTGTCATTACTGCAGTGGGGATGATCTCGTGCTGCCCAAATTGTGCAGAGAGAGAATATTAAACAGCATAGAGGTTCTGCAGGGGAGTTGTTGTGCAATCCACTCTGAGCTATGAAAATGTTAACCTTGTTCAGCAAAAGGAAATAACTGCTTTTTATTCATAAACTGATAACTTCAAAAGCCCGTTCTCTTTGTGAATGAAGAATATTCAGTAGGCACAGGAAACAATTAGTCTATAGCTCTGCACTGGTCTGGGAGCTTCTGTAAGGTTTTTGTTTTGTTACTTGACTCTAGAACTGTTTGTTAGATTTGTAAGTTCAAAGCCTGGCTCTTAGCACCACGGGATTAGACAGTTTAAGTAGGAGCATGCAAATCAGCTTAGTAAACTATCTGAACACAAAATGTTAGACTCCTTATGGCATCTGGAGGGAGTGATCACAAGATTGAGGCGATTGCTTTCCGTGGGCTCTGTTATGCTAATCAGCAATGCTAAGTTGGGTTTCCCTATCTCTCCCACTTTACCATGGCCCTGTACAACATTGCTTTTACTTCTAGCTGGTTAGATCATCCAGGGGACTGAAGATTTCCTCACTTTTCTACCATGCTGTTAAAGCAGGAGGATTGCATGTGGAAGAGAAATGACAAACTTGAACCATATTACTGTAATTGTTAATTTATGGGCTAGACACCCTGTGGAACAGGTAGTAATGCCAAATAGCTTTTGCTTGCAAACTAGAAGAACCAGTGCTCCTAGGCTTTGAATTTCCAGTAGCAGGTGACAGGGTTGCATTGGAGTGTTAGGGGCTGTAGGAACACCATTAATATACTACTCATTTACAGTATTTGTACATCCTGAAACTAAAAAAATTTTTGTAATCCCATTGCCTCTTTTGTACTACCATGTGCCAGTAATTCTCTCTGTCCAGCATAATTTTTTAGTCTGAGGTGCTAGCTGGTGATAACCTCGTTTGGAGTCAGTCTGTGATAACTCCTGGTCAGCTTTTGGGTACAGTGTTTGGTTGCAGCTAGGAGATTACTTATGTTTGTGTAGAGTACCAGGCAGTGCGTGGTCAGGCAGTGCTTTGTATTGCTTTGCACACAGGGCAGATGCGAGCAATGATCAGAGAATGCTTGGTGGCAAGGGGTCACAGTCCAGGACAAGTGGGTGAAGGTTCATTAGAGAACTTACCTGGAGTCTTGTCTTACATGTAAAACAAAAACAATAAACCCAGCCTTTGTCTTACTGTTCCCAGAGCCCATCCCTACTCTTTCCTCATGGCAGCGAGACGGCTTAGACTCAGATGAGGCTCGCCTTTCCCCGCAGGCCGGTCGCTTAATTCGCCAGTTGCTGGATGAGGACAGCGATCCTATGCTGTCCCCTCGCTTCTATGCCTATGGACAGAGCCAACAGTACCTGGATGATACAGAAGTGCCTCCTTCTCCTCCCAATTCTCATTCCTTCATGAGGTGGGTTGTGATTTGTCTGTGCTGACTCTCACTCCCAGCACCATCCTGGAACATCTGTTTGGATCGTATACCTCAGATAGCTGTGCTGTGTTTGGTTTCTCTTCCTAGTCACAGGAAAGTTATTTTTATAAAAGTTCTTGGTAGCTAATAATTTCTGGGTTTGTGAGTTTATATCTAGGAAGTTGCTGTTGCTGAAAGAGCCTGTTAAGAGCATCTTTTGCTATCTGTCATTACAGAGTAGCAACATAGCATTCTCACCTTTGTGGAATTTGCCTTTATTTACACAAAGTTTAAATGGCCTTCTCTGCATCAAGCTGTATTGTGGCCCTTTGGATAAGCTCTTCCTGCAATCTCTGCTCTTGGTAGGAGGCGGAGTTCTTCTTTAGGATCTTACGAAGATGACAGAGAAGACCTTACCCCTGCACAGCTCACCCGGAGGATTCAGGGACTGAAGAAAAAGATCAGGAGATTTGAGGACAAATTCGAAGAAGAGAGGAAATACAGAGTGAGTCTTGAGGAGTTACGCATTTATGTGAAGATGTATGAATTAACAACAAAGGGAAGAAACATCAGGGAAGTGTGTCAAACATACAGAGAGCTTGAAAACTTTTATAAGATGGGGAAAAAAAGGAGAAATTAAAAAAGCTGCTGCCCTTAAAATAAAGTGTATCCATACCAAGCAAATTTCCTTTCCAGGCATTATGTACTATCAGTGCAGCATAAGAGAAAGAGTCTAATAAACTTACAGGATTCTGATCTCTGCTTAAATACTGTGTAGGAATAGCTTTGTGAAACTTCTGTTGGTTTATTTAAGTTCAGCTTAAGGGGAGCACATTTGCACATCTTATTTGCATTATGGTAGTCACAGGACATCTGTGCATTGCAGAGGAGAGAGAACAGCTGCCCTCACTCCTGGGCAGGGAACCACAGTTAAGAGCTGCTGACCCGTGGTGGTGTGCTGTACTCTAACTGTTCCTGACGTGCCCTTCCGATGCAGAAAGCTTTTTAAGGAACCACAGCTCTGCATGTGTGCATCTGTGTTGGTGATTGAATTGCAAAGAATTGTACTGGAAGGATCTTGCCTGCAATAAAAAAGACTGGAAGAAATGCTCAGAATTTGGTGTAGCCTAGCATTTAGGTTATTTTAGTGCCTTTGAATGAAAGGCAATCTGTGGTATGGGTACTTGTGTCCTAACACTTCTTAAACTGTTCATGTTAGGTTTTATCTACTTTGGAGATGCCCTCGTTACGAAACAACAGGCGCAAGGATTCCAACGTGCATCTGGCCCTCTGAACCACTTCTAACAATTTAATTGTTGCTATCAAATGTTTTGTATTTTCTAAAAAGAAAATCAGTCTCCTGATGCTGCTAAGTCACCATGTTGTGACATGCAGGAGCAATTAAAGCAAGTTCTGAAACGAGTTGGTCAGAGGTGTGCAGGTGCCAGTCAGAAACCAGTGCCTGTGCTCAGTGCTGGATCCGAATTCCATTGTATCTCTTTGTGCCACGCGCTTGTTTCAGTGAGTCTCTCCTGCTGGTTTAACACAGATTCAACATGACTCTTCTTTCCTCCCAGCCTTCCCACAGTGACAAAGCAGCCAACCCCGAAGTGCTCAAATGGACAAACGATTTGGCCAAGTTCCGAAAGCAGCTTAAAGGTGAGCAGCCACCACTGGTACACCTTTGGGGTGCAGCTCGGCTCTGACTCACTTAGATTTGATGTGAGGCGGCGATCCTGTCACTGTCACATTTTAAAAATCAAAAATGACTCATCTTCATCCAAATGTCCCTGTCTAGAGTCAAAACTGAAGATATCAGAGGAAGACCTTGGCCCTGTTGTGCGTCAACGAAGCAACACGCTCCCCAAGAGCTTTGGCTCTCAGCTGGAAAAGGATGATGACAAGAAGCAAGACCTGTCAGATAAATCTGCCAAGCCTGCTGTGGAAGTAACCCTTGACTCTATCCAGAAGAAGCTTCAGGAAAAACGAACAGAGACAAACCGACCTGAAGATATTAAGGTACAGTGTAGACAGATCAGGTTTAGGCCTTTAAGTACAAGTGGGTAACTTGTGGCTGCACAATCACTTGTGAAAGCACTGTGCTCTTCTGCATTTTCTTAAGAATTCTACAACCTTTACTCCAGGCTCACTTGCTTTATTTTCTTCTATCTGCCTTTGGTATCTGATTTTTTTTTTTTCCAGTCCTCAGTTTCTATTGTATGTCATCGTATGTTCTTTGCCTGACTGTTGTATGTTCCAAGTAACATTTCTGAATTATTGCAATATTTCTTGTCCTGTATTTGGCTATTTCCGTTGTTACATTCAAAGGCTTTTGGCAAATTTTGGGTGTTCCACTTATTTTGGAGATTGTGTCATCTGTTTGCTTATATTTGTTCCAAAGCTGAATGCTATTCTCTCAGGGTATTTTATTGCTACCCTTCAGAGTTTCGCATTGAGCTCTGCTGGCTGCTGTAATCTCTGAGGGTTATCAGCAGGGAGGTCTTTGTGTCTGATGTCGTGAACTCCTGAGGTCTGGGCAGCCTTGTAAGTGAAGTCCTTGAGTCTGCTGACATGTAAATTGTGCAGTGGTTTGTAAGAGCGAGACAGACAGCATTATCTGTATTTATTAGATCTGAAAAAAAAGAACTTGCACACAGTTTGTGTTTGGCTATTTTCTGACGGTAGCAAGAATCCACAGCCTGAACATTTGTAGAGGGCCTGTTGATGGTATTTGGTGCTGTGATAAGGAGAGAAGGCTTGGAGTCAGGCAAGTTTAATGGGGGAACTCTGACTGGCTTAGAGAAGTCTGTCTGCCCTTTAGTTTTTTGGCTTTGTCCCCTCAGCCTGTCTGCCGCAGCTCTTCACTGCATGGCAGAATTGGCAGAAGGAGACGGTCTGACTGCACTTCAGTTCTTGGTAAAGTGTGTTTGTGGCAGTCAAAGCACAGGTGTCAAGCTTTGGAAGAGGTATTGGAGCTTGTCTGAGGTTTGGAGAAAAAGAAAGGATATGTGTTCTTTTGTAGAATTGACACCTCAGATCTTAACTGAAAAAGAGCCACCATCATTAAAAGTTGCATAGCGTTGTTTTTTAGAAAGCACATTGATAATCAGTAAATCCCCTTTACGTACGTGAAATATCTTCTATGCAAAGTTTTTATGTTTTTAATCTGCCTGCATTGTGCATGGGGTTCTACTCACATTAACAGTCTCTTTGGCAATATAGCTGGGAAAAGAGAGCTGGAAGGCAGAGATGAATCTTCAGAACATTAATGACAATATGACATGACTTTGGTTATATCACAGATCAGTATTGTGTGAGTCCAGGAATCTGACTTTTTTTTTTCTTCTTCCTCTTCTTTCTCTGTGCCAAATTTCATAGGACATGACAAGAGATCAGATAGCAGCTGAAAAAGTGGCTCTTCAAAAAGCTTTACTGTATTATGAAGGCATTCATGGCAGACCGGTATGTACTGCAGTATTTGTTTTCAAAGTACATCTTTCTATGTCTTTGTTTGGGGTAAATGATGCCCCTAATGCTCCTTTGATGTCACAGTCATTAGAACTTCTTGGTCTTCAATCCACATGTGCATCCTCTAATACACGTCCCTGACCCTTGACTTCCACTGCCACCGTGGAGTCTGTTCTGGGTGAGATGATGCAGCACTGGGATGGACAGACTCCTGTAGGGCACAGCCTACAGGCTCAGTGAGGCCAAGTGTGCATGATTTTGGCATCACACTCACCACGTTCCACAGACATCCAGTTTGTGGCCCAACGGACTCCCCAGCTTTGCTGGGAATACAGTCTGCATGGGAATAGTTGTGAGTGGTCCCCCATCCAGCCAGGAAGTTCACAGTTTTCTGGTATTAGTGGCTTACTGGGAAGGCACGTGTAGATACTGTATCTTCTTAGAGGAGCTGCAGTGTGTTCCACCTGGCAGCTCGCTGTTGGCACACCCTCTTGTGCCAAAAAGTTCCTGATGAAGTTTGTCTCCTGAGCATCACAACTTAAGTTGACAGGAGATTTGATTCTTCTCCTGAGAAACAGGTGGATTTTATCCACGTACCAGAGGAAGAGAATGGCATGAGGTTTCTTCCTCTTATTTAATCTTAACAAAGGCAAATTATTTGTGAAGACAGAGACTTAAGTGTTGTCATGTTGATCTCTGTTGTGGCAGAAACACAGTGGCTTTCAGGCCACCAAGTTGGCTTTGTATGAGTCCTTCCTTCTCTTTCAGTGATGACATTGTAATCTTTGATACCAGCTGTATAGGTAAAATAACTTAGTTTCAGAGTGGTGCTAATCCTTTGAGTGGCTTGGGAGCAGCAAATTACTGCATATAAGGAGTACTTGATTAGTGCAGCTGACAAATCTGTCATGCTGCTGCTGCACAGGATTCCTGATCTTTTCTTTCCTTTTGCTTCTGTATTATTTACTTCTTTATCTGTTGTTTTAAAAAAGCATCACTAATTTATTTAAATGCCTCCATGAAGGGCTAATATTGTACAGTCACATATGCTAGCAACTGAAAATGGCATAGTTATATGAGAGGACATGCAGGTTTATCCTTGTGTAAAATAGCAGAAGGGAAGCACAAGGGAACCCACTTAACCTTTCCTATCTTCTCTATGAGACCGACTCTGCTTTTGCTGCTTTTACAATGATACAGATCAACAGGTGGCATCCTTCTATGGTGAACTCACTTCAATCTGTTTAAACAGAAAACAAGCCCAGAGCCTATCTTGTCAGCACACCTTTTTTTCCCCCTTCCTTTTCCCTCACTTCATTTATACAGCTGCTTTTTAATTTGTGTAAGTAAGCTGTCTATACCTAGCAACACAGAACTGCATAGCAGAGGAGGACTGTACCTGATCAGCTTTTGCTGTTCCCAGCTCCTGGCAGTGCAGCAGTGGAAAAGTACTGAGAGTTTGAGGAGAATGGGGATAGTTCAGCCAAGTTGTTTTTTTTTTCTTAAAGATATTTAACTAAACAAGAAAAACAATAGAGCTCAGATTTATTGTGCAACTGGGTCTTTCTGCACCAGTGATACATGAACCTGCAAAGGTGGAACTGAACTGTTTTAGTTAAGCCAAAAGTCTGTCTCTGCAGAAATTCTTGAGCGGCTCTAACAATGCAAGCAATGGTCTGTTCCTCAGCTGCTCTCTTTTGCCATGTGGACTGTGCCCCAGAGTTGTGTCAAAGGCTCCATTATTCCAACAGTCTCTGCATTTTGATGTTCTCCCAAAATATACTTAGGCATTGCTGGTCTTACTTATGTTTACCTAGTGACACAGTTTGCCCATGTGCTAAACTTTTACTTTCAGAATCTTCTTTCTGTTAAGTTTGCTGGTATAAGTCTCAGACTTCATACACTTGACTTCCAATGCCTAAATTAATTCTGTGTTGTTCCTCCATACTGACATTCAGACAATGAAGCATGTTGTTTATCTTTTCCATTCACCAACATATCTAAGGATTTTTTGTTCATTCCAAGGTTTATGTTTATTTTTCTGTACAGAACAGTACTGTTTATTAGCTTTGAAATGTTATTAGTTGAAAGCTTGGTTCTCAGCCTCAACGTAAGTCTCAGCATAATCTTAGTGTGTTTTTTTTAAGTAATAGAGACTGTCTGAGTGAACAGTAGTGCTGTACCTCCTGTTTTACTGGCTGCTAATCTAGTAAAGCTAGGAATAATACCATATATGTATTTAGACTACCCAGTTTCTCCAGTTGTATTCTTGATTAGTTACAGAGAAATGTCCAAAGATGGAGGCAACTTGCTAACCAGTGCAACTGAGCGCAGACACATCAACACCAGACTCAGTACAAAGAGAGCCGAGTGAATTGTTTGATGCTGCTGACATCCCTGTAATCCATGGGAACTGCTTACTCAATGAACAGGCAGCTTCAGGCTGTCGGGTATCAGAGCCCTGCTGTACTCTGGAGGTGTGGGACATTTGGTCCCGAGCTTGGACTGCCCATTTGGGTGCCTCTTATCAGTCTTGGGCATGTTTGCATTAAACAAACAAAGTAATAGAAATATCTTCCTTCTTTTTAATCCCTGTTCATTTGCCCCCAACACAGGAAACAGGCTTGGTTATCAGGAGGAAGATGCTACCTCCAAATTCTGAGTTCATCCCTGCCATTTCAGTCCTGGCAGTACTTACAGCCCTTCTACCCCTTGCAAACCAACACCCTGTCCTGCTCTGGAGGGAGGATGTGAATGCTTTATAAAGCTTACTCCAGTGAAAAGTCAACTGCAGACAAAATAAAAGGCAGTTCACTTTAAAATTTCCTCCCCATCTTGAACTGTATTCCCTTTCCTCCTATTTCTGTCACAGAACGAGAGACTGTACAAAGCTCCCCAGGGGTTACGCTGTCGATGATGATTTTTATATGGCAGTTGTTCAGGTGCTGTGGTGATTAGCAGCAGTAGAAAGCCTTGAGGAAGGTAGGCATGACATCAGTTAAAGCTTCCCCATAAGAGCTTTATAGTCTAAAGTTAGACAAAAGATCTATTGGAAGGACACTCATCACTGGATATGGGTCAGACAGTGCTGAACGATGATCAAATTCTGCTGAGGATTTTGTTTGTTTTCTAACCCTGCTGTAACACAAGATTGAAGAAATAAAACCCAGCTTCTTCACAACTAATACTCAGTTGGACGGACCTGTGCTTTCCCACACTAGCTACTGTCTGTTAGGTCTTCCCTTCTGCACTGTCAGTACTACTGACATTTTTTGGCTTAACTTAAACCTGAAAGAAAAACAGAAATGAATACTCTCAGTTTGTAATGCTCTCAAACTGTGGAGGGAGCACAACAGGCAGTTAGGAGTGGAGTTAAGGACAAAGCAATGTAGGACTGCCTGACGTGGACATTACAGCACTATTCTCTCTTCTTTATGCCACACAGCCCTGACACCTTCATCCCTTCTCAGCTCTGTGGTAACTTCTCCCCAGCAGGGTGCCTGGAAGGAGGTGTGGAGGGCACAGTTAGGCAGTTAAAAAGTGAAAAACTGCTGGCTTGGACAGGAAATTAGGAAGAATAGCAAAGCCAGAAAGTCAACTTTTATGAAATCTGTAGTTTAACCTATTTGGGGAAAGTCTCCTTACATTGCAATATCCAGTCGTTGTAGTTCCTGTCTCTTTTCCTGGGTCATAAACACAGCCTCTGAGGGCCCAGCCACAGGAATAAGGATGGGAAACCTCATCTTATGCTTCCAGTGGTACACGTGATTACAAACACAGACTGCTGCCTCTGTGGGTCATTTTGTGCTGTGGACATGTGACACCCAATTGGTCATTTCAACCACCTGTCCATATAGCCAACTTTACAAGACACCCCACCCACAGGGCACCGGAGATGCAATGAGTACACCAGCACTTGCATTACTGGTTTTTGGGGTAATGCTGCTCTCCTGATGTTCCCTTCAAGCCCCCTTATACTAATGGCAAGGACAGCCATGTGAGTTAGAGTGGAGTACCTGCTGCAGCCTTCACGGATCTCTCTTCTTTTTCCCTTTCAGGTTACCAAAAATGAACGGCAGGTAATGAAGCCATTGTATGACAGATATCGCTTGGTCAAACAGATCCTCTCCAGAGCCAACACCATCCCTATTATTGTGAGTAGAGCATTCTTTTGGGGGCTATTTCTTTGGTTTCAAGCCGAGGAAGCAGGAACCACCACACTTCTGCATACAACACTATCACTGAGGCTGAGTCCCAACCTCCCTTATCACTCAAAGATCAAGTAAATGAGTGAATCAATGGCACACCTTATACTGAAATAGGGCAAAGATGGTCAAGGGTCTCCAAGTGACCACCCATGAGCCATGAGACACATCTCACTTTTTGTTGTTTCTTCTCTTTCCATTGGGCTGCTGCTGTTATTTCATCATCTTCTGTTTGGCTACAGCCTCACTTCCCTTTCCATACCGACCCACGCTGAGCTGTAGGTCTTTCATGCTGCTTGGTTACACAGGGTTGTGTGTCAGGAATGCAGACTTGGGTAGATCTTGCAGGAGATACCAGTGTCCTTGGCTGAAAGAAAGGGCCAGCAGTCTTCTAATGCTTGATTTGTATTAAAGAGATCCTGCAGGTGGCAGATATTCCCTCATTCAAAGTGATGCTTTGGCAAGGAGATACAGCCACCAGCAAGGAATGCAGCATACCCTCTAGGGAGCAAATTCACTGTCATTTGAGACAACTTGTGCAGGCCACTTCTTTAAAAAAATTGATCTTAAAAAAAACATACAGAATACTTTGAGCCTTTCTATGGAAAGAGAATTCTTTTGCCACCGTTTCCGTTTACTCTGTCTGTCATGTATGAACCTTTACTTTTTTTGCTGTTCCCAAGCAGTGCTTGTGTCCTGCCCACTTTCTGTAGGCTGCCAGTAGTGAAGTGAACAGACTGGCAGCATTACTCAGTGCAGTCACACTGAGAAGTGAGGCTTCTTTCTGCAGATCGTGGGAGGTGGTCCTGGTCCTGCATTTAAAACAAAATAAAAGGCTGTTCCTCCTTGAATATACAAAATAGCCCCCAGAATGTGTGCTGTGAAGACAGTGCTGGCAACCAAGAAGGAAGATGCCATGTAGGTGTGCCTTGGGCAGTTTAACGCAAAGCTCTCAAAAGAGCTCAGGTCCTGTTTAGACAGAAAACTGTAATTTCACAGTGGCTGTCAGAGGAGAGATGAGCCTGGCTTTCCGCAGCCCCTTGAGTGAGAACAGTGAGAAGCTCATACAGAGTCAGCATACATTTGAAAATCAATCTCTACATCATTAGGCACTTCAGTGGGAAATCAGGCTCCTGAAAAGCAAGTCTGGAGAGTCTCGCTGAGCTTACCCTGTAGCTCTGGAGAGCAAGCCAGATGTTGTGTGTGTGTGTGCATGGTCCTTGTGCTGGGGATTGTTTTCTTGCAGCCTTCACTTGGTACTTACTGCCCAGCTAGTATTCTCGCATCCAAGCTTTTTTATTAAAGGAGGTTGGCAGTGATGTCCTTTGCTAAGCAACATCCTGAGAGAAAACAGCCTTAGGTTCAGGGCGTTCGCCAGGAATATTTTTTTCATTGCAAAACAGATTTCTCCTGGTGGTCCAGCAATGAGCTGAGAGTGAATGTGTGAGTGAGAATGAGCTGAGAGCAGGTGGTGGAGAAGAAAGGGGTTCACAATGTAACATGCTTGTTAACACCTGTCACAGGGTTCCCCCTCCAGCAAGCGGAGAAGCCCTTTGCTGCAGCCAATTATCGAGGGCGAAACAGCTTCCTTCTTCAAGGAAATAAAGGTGAAGACCTCCAGCTGCTAACTAATTGCTCAGTTTGCATCAATTTTCCCCTTATACCAATGAAAGAGAATGATTGATAGATTTTTAAATTTTTTTTTAATTGGTGTTGATTTTTTTGCAGTGTCCTCCTGAAAAATCAGTAGCTGCTTTAAGCCCCACAAATTCTGATCAAATTCTTCCCTTGTTGTAGATATGACTACAGTGTTTCCTTGGCTTTGCATTCTTTCCTATCCTTCTCCTTCCCCTTCCATCTGCACATAATAATTTTATTTTGCTTTAAGAAAATAAAAATCACGATTACCCTTGTACCTTGCTTTTTTTCCTTGCTTTCCTCCTTTTTTTTTAATGACACTAACTTGTTTGGCAGTAGTTTCTCTCACTCCAAAGCTCTGTGGCTTGCACACAGCACCGTGGCAGGAATGAGCTCTCACAAAACTAACACTCGCACGTGGAGCCAGCCAGGGCACTTACAGGATCCTTACCTACTCCCACTCATGTGCTTATTTTGTCTAGGCTCTGTGTCACCACCTTGTGAAAGGTATTTTCTAGCTAAGTCACATGAGGATGGAAGTAAGAACAACTTGGTTCTGCTAGTTAATGCTTGGTCATTGGGATGGCAGGATTGTTGTGTTTCTTCTCGTGGTGCTGTGGAGTAATAATTCTAGATGATGAAGATTGCTACGATGTTGGGCCTTTCCCTGAAGAGTGAAGTCCAACAGCTGACCAGGACACAGAGCAAAGGGCTGGGCCCTGGCTTACTTTTGGTACCCTTGCAATGTGACAGAGGAAAAGAGGGCTTTAGCACATTCGGGTCCTTTATCTATTATCCAGCCTGAGGTTGGCTCATAGTGTAAGTACTGCAGACTTAGACAATCCAAGGTGATTTGATTACTAGGCAGTTACAATAGATTGTTTATTAGTGGACTGTTCAAGGTGCATATTCCTTGATACCAGATTGCAGACTGAAGATGTTGAGTTGCTGTTTGGAATCTGGTTAATAATCACTGAGCGTCTTAGTATTTTTGTAGTTAACCACTGGATCAGATCTGCAGTAGTGGTCTGGTGGGGAGTATTTTTGTTTGCTTCTCTTTTTTCTCTTGCTGTGTCCTCCTTTTCACCTATTCTTGCACCCAGAGTCTGGACTTCAGCTATCAGTTATGGTGATCTCTGATGGCCAGCATGGCTGATGCTGTGCCAGGGCAGCATCAAACCAGCTTGGCAGTGTCCTGCAGCAGATACAAACCTGCAGAGGTTTCTGACTGAAGATCAGGGTGGCAGCCTTAAGCTTGTTAGCATGCCTGCTAACACTTAAATGGGGCTCTGTGAAGCCACACCTGACAGCTTTGTACTGAACCACACTCAGAAGTGAAGAGAGGAAATTGCCAAAAGGCCCCAAAACAGCCCCTGCATGGGTCCACTGTGGGCTGAACACTATCTGACAGGATCCTGACAATGTTGGGTTGTTGGGGTTTTTTGAAGCGTTTCGGAGAGTTGGCCTAAAAGCTTGAAAGGTGTTTTGAGGCGAAGCCTTACCAAACATTTTGGTACAATATCTTGAATGTTGTGTTGAAAAAATCTTTGGGATTCTTGCTTTCTGTGAGAGCCAGTGATAGGGTACTCTCTGGATTTTATATTTGTAACTCTGGAATGCCTCAGGATTACCTAAAGACCCAAGCAGATGCACACCAGATGGATCCAGTCAGTGAAGATCATTCTGGTGTAAATGCTGGTACAGGTTTAAAATAACCTGAGACTTGTTGAAAGGGAAGGCCTTAGATGGCCATTTTTGTTCAAGTTCTTGCTAAGAATCCTTTTAATTCGCTCTTTTATTTTTAACAGCAAAATGTGACAGCCAGACACAGTGTTTTGGCTTTGAGATCTAAACAAATGATGTTTCTACAGTTTCTCTTCCTTCCCTGGGCTCCTGAGCTCCTTACTGGTCTGGGCAGTGTGCTGGTGCCCTGGAGTGAGGCAAGACAGACTCATGGGCATCTGTGGGGAAGATACCTTGCATCTGTGCTCAGGAGCAGTTTGTCACACTGCTTATGAAAGGTGTCCCTTTACTTTCTTTCTAGAAGCTCTCCCAAGAAAGGGTGTGGGAGCTCCTCCCTTGGTGCCAGAGAGATTCTCCTAAAACAAAGTGTACTGTTTTTGCTGCTTAGATTGACTTAGCAAATCCTCTTCCATACCACAGCAGGACTGGTGTTCTCCTGCTGCAGCCTCAGTTGTCCGTGCCTGTCCTGGCAGAACAGCATGTTTGGGGACTGGTAAATGGATGGTCTCGCCTCCCCAGTTCAGCCTGGTGTTGTTTGCAGGGTTTAAGAACAGTATGTGACTGCAGTTTATCCCTTCTGTTTAGACTACACAATTTATGTTGGGAGAAATGGGTCTTATCTAATCATATGGTAAATATTGCTTTAACTATCACAAGTTCCCTGCAGATTTTCCTAAGGTGCATTCAAACTCTGGGCAAACTGTGATGAATTTAAACGTATGCATTTATGAAGCATTGACTTTGAGGATTTAATGGGACTAGGCCAGGTCCTAGTGTTACCTTCTCCCTTCCTGCTTGAAGTATAGGTACAATCTCTTAGAAAGAATTGAACTATTCACAAGGAATCACACCAAAAAAAAGTAAAGAAATTGTCTTTGTTTGATCCCAGTACTACAGTAGTATATTTTTGTTTTGAAGACTTCAGTGATATTAGTTCTCAAAAGCTTTTAAAGATATGCATGTTTAGAACCTTTCTGGCTAGAATTACATGGCTATAAAAGAAATACATACACACATACTTACATATTTAAGAGGTTTACTGCCCATGCTGGCATTTACTGCCTTTTTCTAATGCTGATGCCTCATTCTTTTTATTAAGGTTGAAAACTGCCTTCTGGAAATGTCTCCATATGTATGAGACGGGGCCCTGTTCCCTGATAATGAAAATCATTTCTGGACAGTGTCACAGGACAAGCCCTACATTCAAGAATGCTGTGAATTGGTGAATACCAAGTGCAGCAGGGACTTTTGGATCTCATGCCTATAAATTTTGTAAAAAATTGGAACATAACCAATTCATCAGTGTGCCTTGGGGAGATCAGAAATTGCACAGTGCAGAGTTTAGACTTGGAGGTTTCTGCTCCAATTTTTAGTGTATTCCAGCTAAATGGTCAGAGCCGATGTCAGGAACATGTTAGCAACAGCAGTCCTTTTACAGTTGATCATATCCCATATTTGGGTAATTGTAAGACTGACCTGAGCGCATTAGTATCACTGTACGAGCGTTTGAGGTCTTGGATTCAGCCATTAGAGAGAGCTGTTGAGCTGCAACTATCGAGAGAATATTCCACATTTTAACCTGAAAATCTTTATGCTGTCAGGTGTATTTGTAGGGAAACGCAGAGGATGGCTGGTATGCTTTAGACAGTAAGCATAATGACTGTAAGTGGGTCGATTTACATCAGAATACATAAATTAAACAAAGAAACAGGTTGCTAAGAACCCCAGGTATTTTTTTTTTCATTCCGTTGTGTTGCCCTGGCTCTCCTTAACCGGTCTGAGTTGGTGGTTGCAGTTTCTCTGTCGTGCTTTGGGGATAGGCTGTCTTACTGATGGTCTCCTGGTGTCCTGTGTATTGCTTGGCAATTAAAGTGTTTGCCCTGCCTATCCACTTCTTTCCATACGTGTTCCCCAGTGCATGTGGTGAAAGGAGGATGCTGTTTCTGAGAAGGGAAGAGTAACCTGTTCTGTTGTGGGGGTGCTCTGTCCCTGTGTGTAGGAAGAAGAGGAGGGGTCCGAGGAGGACAGCAATGTGAAGCCAGATTTCTCCATTACCATGAAGACAGACTTCAGTGTGCGTAGCTTCTTGGATCAACTGGAAGATGATGCTGACGGCTTTGTTTCCCCAGTAGATGATAAGATGCCATCAAGGAGCAATCAGGATATGGGGCTTTCAAATCTCCATGAAGCATCTGTGTATGTTAATTTCACAGGCAACTTCAAAAAGTTATTTCTTGCTGAGATAGCATTTTATTTGTCAGAACAGTGTCTAGATATTTTTCCATTTATGATCCGAGTCAGAAGGTTTTGTGCTTTATTTTTAAATGCAGTAGACTCATAGGAAAGAATTTGGGAAGAAACTACCTTGTACTGATACATGGCTTCAGCATCTTTGGATCCCAGCACTAAATAATAGCTCCACTTCACCAGTGGCAAGCCTTTATCGTGAAAACCCTGTACTCTACAATGTTTTAGAGGTTTTGGAGAGGTCAAGTGGAACTAGTTTCAAACAGCTAAGTCTGATGCAAACACATGTAGGTGGTGACCATTGAATCTTGGTCCTATAAAGTCACCAAACCCAGACCCATCTTCAGCAAGTAAGTTTCATAGAAGTTAATGGTGAATTGTGAAACGTACACTTGACCTCCTTAGGGGTTCAGCTTAAGTGTATCATCATTTGGCTGAACTAAATTTGGAGAGCTTTTTGTTTCAAGATCAAGTTACCAGAGCTGCTCACAGGAGCAGCTCCATTGCTTGGCATACATACAACCATACATTTGTAGGTTTACTGTTATAATTGTGTACATATGTGTAATATTATTTATCTTTAAACCCAACAGCCCTGAACTGTTAGAGCAGCTCCAAGAAGTCAGGGAAGAGAAAAAGCAAATCAGAAAAAAATTGAGAGACTTTGAAGATAATTTTTTCCGACAAAATGGAAGGTAATAATTTCTCTGTTCTTCAGCTACTTTTTAGTCTGTTTCACGTCTATAAAGAGCTCCAAATATGGAAAGTTACCTGAATTCACTGTTAATGTATTTCTTCTTCACAATCATTCATTGTTTTATCCACATTCATTATAGTTGCCCATTAAAATTAAGTACTTCTCCCTGCACACACACACATACAGAGGCCAAAGAACTTCAGGGACCACAGCCTCTTTGAAAACTTTTGTTTTAGGACAAGCAGAGGGAAGCAAAAATACAGATTGTGAAAATCCAGCTGCCTCAAGCACAGCTGACAGGAATGGTGGAAGAGTGATTTGGTGATAAAATAACTGTGTTTTTTCTTAATGATAAATGTTTAGATTTCTGTCCTATTGTTGTTTGTCTGTGAGGTATTCAGGCACTAGTTTAACAAATATTTCTACTTTAGCATAGCTGGTTTTGTTGTTTTCAGAAAATATCCGTAATTAACGAGCTGATAGAATGTTTTCATATATTTACACTCTTAAATTATCTTGTTTGTTTCTTACGACCAGCTGTCATCCTTAGAGGATTTTGTAAAATCACTGAAAACTTTGTTTTCGTGTAAGATGAGAGCAATCTGATCAGGTATCATGTTCCTTTTCAGGAGTATGGCTGTTCTGCGAGTGCTGTGGTGCTGTATTTTATTTTGCCATGCTTGCAGGCTATCACTCAGATGGCTCCTGAAATGTTTTTCAGCTGTTATGTAGAGACCGGCAATTTCAGAGAATCAGGGCGTGTTTCAAATAAGGTTTTGCACTTGGAACTGTGGGATTATGTTCAGCTTCACTACAAAAGTGTCCCACACTTTGTTGGAGCAGTTTGTTTGCTTCTCATTTTGGTTTTTGTCTTCTAAAAGGATAAAAATTATGGTTTTGTTCCCTGATGAGGAGTGGAGGAGAGGAGCTGCTTTGTAGGTCTTGTTGGGGAACAGAGGAGACTTCTGAGGGAGGACATTCCTGTTACAGAAATCTTCATGATCTGCTTTCACTCCCACTAGGAATGTGCAGAAAGAAGACCGCACTCCCATGGCTGAAGAATACAATGAATACAAGCAGATTAAGGCCAAGCTGAGGCTGCTGGAGGTCCTGATCAGTAAAAGAGATATTAGCTCCAAGATCATGTAAAGGAGGAGATTGTTTTTGCCAATAAACAAAGAGGAGAGAGCACCAAATGGACAAATGCATGAAGTGAATGCAGTGGGAGCCTCACTGGGGAGAGCTGAGAAGCTTCCTGAGAACTGAAGGGCCATTCCCAGAGGTGGGAGAGGGAGCAAAGGTTGATTTCCGTTACTCTCTACACTTGCTGTTGCCCACTTTTTCCAGGCCTGATGCCCAGAATGGAGTTGGCCAATGTAGGAGACATGACACTGCACTTAGTGACTGCACTGAAGGGATCCTTCTCTGTTGATTTGCTTACAGATCCTGTAATATTTAGAATATCAAAGCCATCCATGCTATTCTTTTTTTTCCCAGGATATTACAGCAAGAGGCAAAGTAGGATGGATAGTAATGAAATCATCAAATAGCTTCTACCTTAGTTTACGGGCAAGCACCCTGAATGGTCTCATGTGAGGGTCAGGTAGTGCCAAGACTGTTCTCTTGCAGCTACAGTAAAGATTTGCTCACACTTTTGATCTGACTGTTTGGAGTCCAGCATCTTCTGTTGCTCTAGAGAAATGCTCTAACAGTCTCCTGATTATCACCCAGAGCTGGTGTGAGTTGCAGTTTTGCCAGGCTTGAGTTGGGTTTTCTTCCCACTTTTTTGATGGCCAATTCAACTGAAGTAGAAGGAAGTACCTACATCTATTTCAGACAGTAAAGACAATGAGCTGTGCAGGAAGGTTCTTGCCAGTTTGTTTTACTTGGAAGGTGATACTGGGACCTTAAGACCATGATTGGGCAACAGGGAAGATAAGAGGTTTTAAAAGCTTTAAGTCAGAATCCCTTGGGATTTTGGTAGTTGGTTAAAATACCTGTTGTAAAGTATCTGGAAGACCCACCCCACTAGTGCGTGTGCTTCATCCTCTGATACAAACACCTGAGTCTAAGCTGAGCAGTCCACGTGGGTGTCTCACATACTCACTGGCCTAAAGGTTGTTCTTTTACAACATCACATCTGTATATCAACACTCTGTAGGCTGCACTGTGATGGTGGGCAGCAGAGGATGATCCCCTCTTCCCAGTGTGTAGGAGGTATGGCAGTGCAGAGGGTACTGCAGGGAACTGAATGCCCAGAGCCTGTTCTGCCTTTGGAAGAGCCCTGTGTCTTGGGTGCAAGTTTTGACACTTTAGTGTTTTTGAATTTGCTTATGACTTTCAAGAAAAAAAGTCCTGGGACACCTGGTTCGGGTGCTCATGTCAAACATGCTTCTTCAAGCAGAGAAAGGCAGTGAGTTGCTGAGGGCTCACAGTTCTGCAGTCCTGGGCCACCTGGGCTTGCTCTCCCCCTCCAGAGGCTTGAGTGCTCCCTTTGGTTTGCCCTGATGTCCCAGGGAGAGCACTTCCATAGCGCTCTCTTTAGCTCCCCACGGAATCCTTGCCAGTGCTGGCTGAGATGAAATCCAGTGATGGTTGTAGCCAGGCCTTGTGCATGTCACACCAGAGGAGTCAAGAGGGCTCCCAGAACACCTCCTCTTCCTTCCCCCTTTGTTATGGGCAAGTGGGCCCACAAATAGTTGTATTTCGGTTGCCATATATGGTGTGTTAATTCTTGTCAAAACTGCTGCTTGTTTTGGCCTCTTCAGGATCCCATGAACACTTCAAAAGGCAGCCGTCTCCCTGGGGCCTGCACATGCCCATTGCTAGTCCTGAGGAGTAAGGCAATGGTGTGTGTTAGTGAAAGCACTTAGGGCGGTTTGATTTTTTTACTGATTGCAGAATTGCCTGTTCTATATAAAACCAGCGAAGACTGAATTTCCTATTTCCAAACAGTCCGGAGGACTTGTGTGCTGACCTGGAGCTTGGCTCTTCGGAGGTGCTGAGTTCCCACCTCCGGAGAGATGTGGGGTTGTGTCTCTGCAGAACCCATCCTTTGGGTGTGTGAACTGAACTGAACTGACAGATCGGCTCAGAGTGCGTTTGAAGGTGTTTGACGAGAAGGGAAGCCTGACCAAGGTAAACCCCTGTCCCAGCAGAGAGCAGCCGGAGCTGTGCCTTTGTCCTCCAGCCTGTTCATGTGGGCTCTTCCTCTCATAGTCTGCTCTCCCTAGTTATTTTAGGTAAAGCAGCTGAGCCAACTGGCTGCAGTGTCACTCTGCTAGTAGAAGTATGATAGAAAGGCTATTGAGTTACCAAAAGATCCTTAGCACTGGCTCATTTTTGTATTGTCCAGGCCCAGTTCAACAAAGCAAAAACCTGGATGGTGAGCATGTGCCTCAAGCTGGTCTGCCTTTGGGATTTTGCTGAATTACAAGGGACTAAAGCTTGGGTGCTTTGCTGAATCTGCTCCTGGACACCTTTAAATTAATGAGAGAAGCATTCATAATTTTTCATAATCATGCATTTTTTCAGTGGGCCAAGGCTTCCCAGGGGTATGTTTTCTCTGCTTATTTTTAAAAGCCTCTTTGCACTGTGTACTGATAAATTATCTGTTTTGCTGGGTTTTGCCCCTGACAAATCTTGATAAATGATATGTAGGGAACAGTCCATTTTGTTTTTAAACTGATGAGATTGTAGCATTTTCTGATGCTTAGTTACCGCTGTTTACATGGTATATTGCTAGAATTTCAGATAGTTTCTATGAAATGTAAGTACAGTTATGCACTTTAGAGAGTTTATATTTTTGAACTTTGAAAACTAAAAGTAACAAAAACTGTTAACTGAGATTGTACATTAAAAGAAAAAAAAAAAGAAAAAAAAAAAACAACCCACACCTAGCCAATTTCTCTTTTAAACTGTTCAAGTCTTTCCCCATGGCAGAAAGAAAGCAAAACTTCCTCTGCCTAGTTGTGAAGGGAACTGCTAGAAAAGACTATTGAAGAGAAGTGAATTATAAAATTCCAGTCCTGGAGAGATGTGTACAAATGCTGAACTTTGTCCCGGGTTTGCGGATGCTGTGACTCCCCTATCCCAAGCCTGCACAGGAGGAGGGCTCCTGAGCACTAAAATGTTGTCTTTGTATCTCCCACAGATGATTTGACTTCCACTAACCACAAATAGCCAGGAATTATGTTTGTCCTGCCACACTAAGTCAATCCAAGCAACAACTGTGTGTTTTGTTTGATGATTTGTTTGTGCCAATGTCAATGATTATTGACTGGAAAACATTAAATACAAGGCTGTGCTTTTTAAAGGTGTGAAGTACTGTACAAAAATGTACTTTATGTGATATAAATAAGCTCTTTAGTATAAGACAACCTGTTTCCATGTTTCTAGAACAAACTGCTCTAGGATGGTGGTATGGTCTGTTGGGCTTCCCATTCACTGGGGCTGTTTCAGGCACATGTGTCTGTGTGTTACCACGTTGTGGTTTAATAAATAATTGTGGCTTCTTTAAATGATGGCCATGAACAGGTTGTGGACAAAGTAAGATTGCAGGAGTTAAAGATCAGAGATAAAACTTGTCATTCTTACAAGTTGCATTTGGTTTTCTTCTGTTTACTCCTGAGTAAACAGTTGAATAATGGATGTTTATGTTAAAGGCAGTGAAATTAAAGCATCTTATCTTTTAATCATTCTACTGAGACACGGGTTGTTATTCCTGGTGTGCAAGTTTTAGAGGGATGCTCTCCTGCCAGACATCCTCAAGCCTGAGGAGTCCTCGCTGGAGGTCCTTGGAAATCAGTGATTGACTGCTGCCAAGGTGAGAGCCAGGCTGGACCCTGTGATGGTGCCTGGGTGTGAAGTTCTCCCTGTTCGTAGAGCCATGCTGGCCTCTGGCCCAGTGTTGGGGTTGAACTGGTGGCCATTAAACAGCAGGGCCATCCCAGGGCTGCTCTGTTCCTGCTGGCTGGGGCAGCCACACAGCTCCATTACCAGATTGCTGGGCACAGGGCTCAGGCTTTGGCACAGGTGAACCAGCTGGTGCCAGGTGCCCACATGGGGTGTGGAGTTGTACTTCAGCTTGTTTTTTACCTTACTTTGGGTTCCCTATTTCTGTTTCCCATCTCCTGGGGAAGGGATCCAACATTTTCTTGCTGCTGGACTTTGGATGCAGACTGGTTTCTCTAAGCCAAGGCATAGGAGGGGACTTTCCTTGCTCACATGCAGATAGAGAAGTCAATTTTGCATTTGAAAACTGTAGCAAGTGGTGCTTGACCCTGTGTAGTAGGGATAACTCTGCAGAAAGGGTGGCTCACTGCTTTCCTATCTCTGGGTGCTGCCATATTCCTGAAGGGCAGGAAGACCCTTATCCTAGTGACTGCACTTACAGAATGTTGATTCCAGCACTCTCCCCTGCATGTGTTACAAAAAGTGCTGTTGGCACCAGGAGCACGAGCAGAGCCAGGACTGTGTGCCTGGTGATTTTGCAGGGAGAAGGGAGGGGAAGTGACAGTGTTTTTGCCCTTGGGATACAGCCCAGTGGCTCTGGTAAATGGGGCAGAGGAGATCTAGTTCTGCAGGGGGTTTCTCTTGCAAACATTTAAACAATGCATTAAACAACTTTTCCAGCCATAAAATGATAAATTGAGAGTGCCAGTACTTGGAAAGCTCAGGAGCTTATTCTTTGTAGGTGTAGGGGGTGGGTGAAAGCCTGGCCCTGCAACAGTGTTAAAATGCACTTCAGCATTTATTTTTCTTTAAAGAAAGTAAAGAAGTTACCCCAACCTCAGCTGGCTGAGATGAACTCCTCCTCTTTCCTTGCTACTTCATGGGAAAAACCCCAAACTGGACCAACTTTGTTACAGGTGGAGTCAATATTCAATTTTGTGCTGATGTAAATACCTGGGAAAGTAGGGACAAGCAGCACCAAATGCAAAATGAGAGCAAGCCATGGTGATAGCTGAGCAGGATTTCCTGTGCTCTTCCTTCTCCTTCAAAGCATCACTAAGGTTTTGTTGCCTTTGACCATCAGGGCCTGTGGTGTTGAAGGTCCTTTGCTTGTGGTGCGAGACAGGTAAATTGGCTCCCAGGGTCCAAATGTGAACAGCTCCCCTCCACCCACTGCATGTCTCGGTGCCCCACATGTAGAAGATTCATGGAAAACTTGCAGAAAGCTCTTGCCTTGGAGATGGGAGTGGATTGACATCTACACTCTTGGAGGAGGCAGTTAAGGCTCCCCAACCTGTGCGGTCACTCCCAGCACAGTGTTGTACACTTGCTGGACCTCGTATCGTCAAGCGATGCTGTGCCTCCCTTTGGACACCTGCATGCACTGAACCATCTCCTAGTATATGGATATATATACATCAAACTATATAGAGTTACACAAGTAACTTGGTGTATAGCAAATATTTAGGTTGGCTGGAGTTCAGAAGCCAGTACCAGGGTGGGGTGTGGGTGCCTGACTGAAAAAAACCACGTTAATAATCACTTTTTTCAGACTGCATTTGCTGTACAAAAGCAATTAGAGGACACTCTTATGCAGCCTGTGCATTCCCCAGCTAATGACACACCTCAGCAACTCTGGGCTTGATTTCTGTAAGCAAATTTAAATTGAATTCTCAGTGTCTTTTTAACCTAAATGAATTGAAAACCATTATATCTATATTTTGTATTTTGTATAAAACACAAAAATATAGCTACTTTGACTGCAGATGGTTGGTGACAGTTTTTGTTCAATGTGAGGTATTGCCAAGGGTGCCTCAGCTCAATATGCAAGCGGCTCACACAACAGCCCTGACCCCTGGTGCCTCCTCCTCAACTGACCATGGCTGACACCTGCTACAGGAAAAGAAATGAGTGTGTGATGTATAAATATGTATATACACTTATTTTGCATATATATTGTATAAAACACATACACATATATTATGTGTAATACAAGTAAGTTCCAATAATGCAACACATCCAGTACACTATATACAAAATATAGGATCTATATACACTTACACAACAGCATCTAGACCTTGCACAGCTTGACAAGTACTCCCTCACTGGGCCCTTTCTGGGATGAGCTGGTGGGGATTCCCTGCTGCCCAAGGGAGTCTCTCAGCCACCAAACTGCATCCTGGCTACACAGACACCCACAGTCTCCCCCTCTGCAAGCATCTCGTGGTGCGGCTCCTCTGGTATTGCTGCCAGAGCTCCTGCACGAACAGGCCTGTTGCTAATTACTTACTTGCAGTTAATGAATGAAGGAAGAGCTCTGAGGTGAGTTTCAGGTGATGCCGAGGAGGAGCACAGGGTACTGCAGGGCTGCTGCTGTGATGGTGCCTGGAGCAGCCTCTCCTTTACTTCCCAACATGAGAAGGCAGCCACTCAGTCAGAATTAAACATCAAATTTATTGCATAATACTGTACTATGTACACACACATCGAAAATAAACATTTTATATAATTGTATATTTATCTTCAATGCTGCATTAGAACGAGGCTGGAGGTCTCTTCATGTAGCCCTCAAAAAACCCAAAAAAACAATCCAGAAGCCTCAAACCTTTTGTTATGAGGTGCAAAGTTCAATACTGTCTATTGAACATGGTGCATAAATACTATGTCCTAATAACAAGTCAGTGTCAAAACCATCCTAGGCTTAAAATGAGATTTACATCAAGACCTGAAAAATCGGGGGGGAGGGGGAAGAATCATTCAAACTTCCTTTAATTGGGTGGCGAGACTGGGGGAAAAGATAAAGGCTCTCCAATCATACAGGATAGGTTTAGGTAGTAATTTTTCTACATTTCCAGTCTAATTCAAACAGATTGTCCTTCAGGTCCACCCAGCAAAAGAGCTGTCAAGTGAAGGGGCTGCTCTCAAACAGCAAAATAAAATAACCCTACCTGCCAAAATAAAACCAGTATCTGAACAGAGGGCTGTCACTCAAATATGGATCTCGCGCTCCTTTCTTTGACCCGATCAGACTGGACACCTCATACATTAACACAGCCCTGAGCACGCACAGTCACACACATGTGACTCCTCTGGAGAAAGATGGCAGTGGTAGAGCAGCCCCCTCACCTTGTATTGGAATAACAGGTCTATTTGGATGGAAAAACAGGGCTCAGCAAAGCCCACCCACATAGTTAGTAGACCTGCCAAGACAGAAACATAACAGGAGAGAGGCAAACTGAGAAACCTGTTATAGGTAGGGTTTGTCCTTCCACAAGCCTGAACACAAACCCCACTCCAGAGGGCTCTGAGGCTTCTTTAAGAAGTCATTGCTTGGAAACAAAATTCAAGACAAGTGAGGAAAAACAAGCCAACTCCCCTAAACCACTGTGCTTTCCATGAGACATCCTGGTGCAAAAAGACAGAGCATCACTACTGCACTGCTCTGGGGGTCACAAATGACATCCCAGCCCAGTACCACCCACCAAGGATCAAGGCGCAAAGGGGTATTTCCATTCAAAGCAAGCAAGAACCAGCTTGCATTTAAAAACAGAGGAAAAAAAAGGTGGGGGAAAATCACAGCTTTTCAAGGAGGAGATCAGTCATCCTTGTTTCCACCATAACTTAAAATGCAAGTAACATCAAAATATTTAACTGGATTAAAAGGAGAGGTAACAGTGTATGGATGTGTGTGTGTATGGGGGCAGTAAAGGCAAACTACAGGGAGCTGCCAGGAGGGCAGTGATGTCCAGTTGAAGGGAGAACAACAAAAATGCCCACTGAACTTTGTTCAGTAGATGAGGAAATTCAAAGCAATAGCCTCTCCCTGCTGATGCCCCACAAAATGCTGGCAGCATCAGGCTGACACTGCATCATCTCTATTATTATTTATATTTTCCTCAAGAAAATCTTCAGATCCATTCCCTTACAAAAATAAAGCCAAAGCCCATAGTTTTCCTCCTCCGTACCCAGGTGTCTGTGCCTCTCCTGCACCGGTCAGGCCAGGCTGAAGCCCTCATAGTGATCGATGGCTTGCACCAGCCGGGCACTGAGGATCTCCTTGCTGCTGTACTTGGGCAGGTCCAGCAGGTTGTAGCAGGTGTGTGCCACGGGCAGGTACTGCTCCCCGCTGGTGGTGGACTGGATGATGATGCGCAGGCTGGACATGCCATAGATGGGAATGCGGTCACTGCCCGTCAGAAACACTAGGAGAAGCAGAGGGGAGGTGGGACAGTTCAGGCAAGTGACCTCCCACCGAGGGCTGCACCTGAAGGCAAACTTCATCCCCACCTGCGCCCTGGGACCCTGCCTGGAGGGGCTGAAGCCCCGACTGAACTCCACTCAGGGCACAGCTGGCTCACAGGGAGCTGCAGGAGAGCAGGGTGGGTGCTGGGTGTACAAATGAGTAAATTGAGCAGCCCACAGCACACCCTTCCCTTAAAAGCTCCCCTGGGAAGGTTAAAGGGAGCAAAGCCAAGTTGCCTGATGCCAACGGCAGGGGCACATCCCTGTGGAGAGGGGGCTCAGCCCACCCACCCACCTACCACCCCTCACAGGCACAGCACCTTGGGTGCCAGCAGTGGGGGGGGTTCCTCCTTGCTGCTCCCCATCACAGTCCCTTGTGCACTGTCCCCACTATGGTGGTTTGGGAAGGGGACAGCAAGGAGTTACCCACTAAAGCCTCTGCTGTGTACCAGGACTCCTGGGACCCTCTCTCCAGCTGCTGACCTCAGCGTGCACATTTTGTCTGAGACACTTTTCCAACTCAGATGTGCAGAACAACTGGCTGACTGATTATTTCTTTGGAGAAAAAAAAGCCTCACACCAAATGCTGCCCTTTATCTTTCCAGCAGTCACAGAATCACAGAGTGGCTGTGGTTGAAGTGACCTCTGAAGCCCTCTGGGCCAATCCCTTTGCTCAAGCAGGCCACCTAGAGCCAGCTGCCCAGGACTGTATTCAGGTTTTGAATATTTCCAAGGATGGAGTCGCCACAAACTCTCTGGGTAACTCTGCCAGTGCTCTGCACCCCCACAGGGAACAGGAGTTTTTCTGATGTTAGGTGGAACTCGCCAGTAGCTTGTGAGAGACTGCACTGGATCCTGTCCTGCAGGTATCACCCACTGATTCTAAGGGTAAAAATGAACAAAAAAGAAGGGAAAAAAAATAGAGGGGAAAACCCAAGTCTAACTAGCAGATAACCCAGGAGATAGCAATTCATGCTGGATCACCCTCTAGCACTTAATGTTTTGAAGCTCTGCAAACACTCCCACCTGAGTCTAATTCAAAAGACACTCTGCACCACTGCAAGATACTTACAGAGAAATTTCTTCTTCTTTTCCAAGGGAAATGCATGAAAGGTCTCCCAGAACATTCTCACAGTGGGATGTGTGGCAGTGTAGTCTCCCTTATAGACAGCACTCTATTAAAAACCAAAACATCACATCATTTCAGCTGGCACCAGAAAGCAAAGACTAGAAACAACCCAGACCTGATCTCTTCTAGTACCTGACATAATCTGACATCAGATTGATGCCTGACAGTTTTGAAACAACGCAGGACAGGTGATGGGCAATAGCATGGGTCAAAGACCCAGCAATGTAAGGAAGGCAGACATTAAGCTTCTGCTGTTCAGATAATTACAGGTGTCATGAGGAATCCTGAGTGCCTGTTCACAGGCTGAACTCTTGAACAGGATCACATGCTTTGCACTGCACAGCCACTTTTACTGCTGAGGCAGAGACAGAGACAGTAAATTGCTCATCTATGCATTTTGACAGGATACAACCCTTACATGGTGTCCAGACTCCCCTCTGAACTCATGGCTGTGCACTTTTTGCCCTTGTGCAATGGAGTTTCACTGCATGCGAAGACTCTGACTTTGTGTCTTCCCTTCAGTCTCAAGTTTTATCCCTAAAAACAGCAGATGAAATCCTTCCCCCCAACCTTCCTCATAACTGAGTTTCCTCTCTGAGCTTTATTAGCAGCAGGACAGCCCAGTAAGAAACTTTTTATGTGAATGACAGTGAGAGGTACAAGGAGCATAAATAAAGAGAAAAAAAAAAGACATCTGTGGCTTATCACATGTCATGACACAGCCTAGTGCCCACCTCGCACAACTGTACAATCTTGGTACTTGAGAAAAAGAAAACAACTACAACAAGAGGGAAGCTTTACCTCCTCCAGTTCCTCCCAGTTGTAGTTACTGTTTCCAACTATCATGGCCCTGAGCTCTGTGGGCTGGAAGAGTTCCAGGACTTTCCCACCACACACTTTCAGGAAGCCAGTAGAAAAGGCCATGTACCACTCATGGATGGAGAGGTTGAAGATGTAATTTACGTAGGCGTCAACAAATTCTTCCCTATTGCATTGAGAGAAAGCAGGCAAAGGAAAGCACTTTTAATTGTATGCCAAAGTAGCAGCACCACTAAGTTTGCCTGTTTCTGCCTGTAATGTGTTTTGCAAACCCGAGTCTCCAACAGGGTCAACCCACTGCCCTCCTCCCAACTGAGTCACTGCAACATGGACAAGGTATTCACCATCAAGTACCACCATGTGTCTGCTCATTCCCCAGCAGCCCAGGTTCTGTACCACCAGTAAACCCACCCAATGGCCTTGTATCCAACTGCCCACAGAGCGAGTGACAGCAAGCACTGGGGAAGTGTCAGGAGCAGAACCCTGTTCCCTATGGGACCCATGACCTGCACCAGAGGCCGTGTTAAGCAAATAGCAGGATGCAGTCACCAATTGAACATATTCACTCCCAGGCCCCACTCCTGTAACACTCTGTTTAGGCAGTCCAGGAAATAACCTACAGACCTCCTCAGTCTGCAGGGGTCCAGGGTTACTCAGCAGAGGGGTCTGTGACCACCCACCATGACCTCAGACTGCCAGGCTGCTGTGAGCAAAGCTCTGCTGGGGAGAGGGAACAGGCAGTGCCCAGCAGGCTATGCCTTCCAGAACCAGGAACCTCATGGAGCCCTCGCTCGGTGAATTTTCAGAGGCAGCTCCTGCTGACTCAGTCCCCAGTGAGACTCACCAGTGGTTCAGCACTTGCAAAGCCAAAGCTGTACTGTAGACACAGACTGAGGGAATCCTACCCTGAAGTCCACATCTGAAACTGCATGGCCAATTCCCTCCCTCCTGGCCCCAAAGAGAGTCACCGAAAGAAAAACTATCCCTCATTATGGAGCAAGAAGAGCCTAAGAAAGCACAGAAACCTACTCTTCAGCCTTTGCACTCTGGTTAAATAAATACACGACTTGTGCATTTGGAGTACAAGGCAAAGAGAATGACTCCTGTCAGAATAACAACCCTGTTTTCGTTCAAGTGTTCCCAAGAACAGCATTAAAGTAAAAACAACATTCTGTAGTCACTGGCAAGAAACTTGTGGCAGTCTCTGGATTTTGTAGGGAGGTTGAACAGCTTCATTCTACTCTCTTGTTCCTTGTCTCGAAGCACTGTGATCTGAATGCAACACAAGAATTTCATTTGTGCAATGACTTAAAGTATTTCCCAATATCTACTTGTTTTTTTGTTAACACCTGAACAGGGCAGCAGTCAATGTGGCAAGCTAGGACATGAAACCTCTCTGTGTGGAGGCATCATTTTTTGCCTCCACCTGCACTCAAAGGATAAGCAGATCAGAGAACAGCAGAGAATCCAATACCTCAATCTCTAGCTGAGAGGTCACAACTGAAAGAAATATTTTGGCCTTTTGGTGGAGGAATTCTCAACACATACACTATGCAACAGCAGCAAGGGATAGGTGAGAAAGCAAAAAATATCTAAGGAAGCAGACTAACAAAAAAGAAAACTTGGAGTAAGAAATCATATAGCAATGGAGGAGTTATTTTCCAGTGCATTTGTTTTATTGTAATTTTCCCAACAGTCACCTGAGCATTAGGGAAATCCAAGCTGATTAAGCACTTAACTGTTGCTTAATACCTCTCCGGCTGTTACGGTCATGAACCCTTTGTCAAGAACATTTTATGAACTCCAAAGCAGAGAGGGAAAATGCTGGCATTTCCTACTTGGCACTTTTCAGTGAAAGCAATCCTGTGTGTTCTTCAGTCCCAAGGAACTTTCCCCACATGGGAAGGGCAATGCCCAGAGATGTGCACACAGCAAACTACTCAGGCCACGAGGGCACCAAATTGGTGCCTGGCCTCTAAATGTAAAGGTGGAGGAAGACATTAAGCACTGTAAGGTAAATTGACAGCCATGTCTAGACTTGGATTTAGAGGTTAGCTTGAGTTCAAAACTCTGGTCAAGATGAAGCAATTGAATTTTGGAATGTTAAGCCGGTGGAGCTACACACTAGCCTTTCTCCTTAAGGATTTTCTTCTCCTGTTTTCTATCCTGACTTAATGAACAGTTGCAGGAGCTAACCCGGGTGCTCTTCCCAAACATTTGCTCAGCTAAAATCTTTGCTCCTTTGTACTGTGTGGCATACAGTAGAAAAACGGCTGGTTTTCCCTTGAGTGTACATGCCCAGTCTAAACACCTAAATGGTACTATCACTGCCATGTTCATCTTTCCTTCACTGTTGCAAGGGCAGATTAAACTCTCCTCTATTTACCTGAAGTCCATCTTCACTTTGCAGGGAGACAGAATTACACTGCTCCATCTCCCTGTGGGTTCTGCATGGAGGCAGCTTTTTAGGCGTGTCATTGCACCGTGTTGGGCAGTATTAAGGTAGGTAAGGAGGTAACACAGACAAAACTTTTGTTGCAGCAGTGGCTTTGGATGGAATCAGAACCCTCTTAAATAATCAGATTAATAGGAAATTACTTCATTTCCAGGCCTGCCAACAAGGTTTTCAGCAACCCTTGCACAAGCCCCTAACCACGCTGCTGAGTGGTCACTGGATCACAATGTTTTGCCAGCTGAGAAAGAATCTGAACACTGCTTCAAGAAATAATGGCATTTGTAGAAATCCAATTACAGGATTATGAGAAGAAAATAGTTCAGCAGCTGGAGAAAAAAAAAAAGGGGGGGGAAATGGTTGCTGTGCTCTGGGGTGTTCAGTCAAATGGAAAGGAATCCAAGTACAGTAGGTCCTTATGGCTGTAATCAGGGTTGGTGGTCACAGCGTACTCAAGGGAAAGTGTTTCCGGCTCCAGAATTACAGAGTACAAACAAGTTTGCCAGGCTTAGTTTTGTTGGTCATGTACAGTTCCTGTCTGAGCCATCAGGGATATTAACCTTCAAGGGCCACAATCATACCCTACTTAAAATGAGAAAACTGCCAAGGGCCTTTATGAAGGTCTTTTATAGGGAAGATGTTCATCCAAAAGCGTTTGGGAAATCTTCTAAACACTGGTGGAAAGATGATTAGAAGTTGCTTTTCATTCAAGAGCCACTAGTGCCCAGTAACTTTTGAACAACTGGTCTTAGAATTGATTTGCAGTGACTTCTAATTCTCTCCTCCATTTCACCTCAGGTAAGTTTTCTGTGGCATTGCACCTGACTTCTCAAGTCTATCCCCACATATGCCCCCCCTTACCTATTGTCCTTCTGCACCAGAATTTTATCTCCATCTTCAACCAGGTTCTTCTGCTCTGTCACACCATAGCTTTCCCTGCATATCTACAAAAAACCAGGAAATTAATTTTACCAGAAGTACTTTCCAGGGCATATGCCAACAGAAACATACAGAGTTCCCTTTCACAGATGATGACTGGCATGCAAAGGGTGGGCCAGAGAAAACTGTATGAGTAGAAACTTCTTTTCTTTGCTCTGTGTAGCACACCTACATTCCATGACCTATATTTGCTGTAGGACTGGTATTAAGTCTAAATGTGAACTCAGAATGGAAGTTAACATTATTCTCTTAGGTAAATTTCCTGTGAAAAAAACTAAGAGATTGATAACTAACAACCTGTTTTTAACTAAGCCCACATGCTCTGGCAATAAAAAGGACTCCTTTTTTCTAATAGAAGCTCAGTAGCTTAATTCATCTGCTCTCACTGGAAAATAACCTGACAGCAGAGATCCTCCTGCTTTTGCCTGGCCCAGGATAGCACCAGTACAAACCTATATTTTGTACATTAACTGGTTCCCTGAAAAAATAAAAAAGGGTCAATTTTCAAGTTGCCATTCACATGCAAGATGAGTTATTAACATCAAGGTTTGGGATATCAGTTATTTATTCATGTCAAAGTTTTCACAGGTATGCCTTTATATATTATGCAGTATACAATGCAAGAAAAAGAGTAAGAATGCGCTTTTGTGTGAAAAACAGAAAATGGAGAGAAGTCTCTTGTGTTACTTCAAAGGTATCCTTTTTCACACAGTCTGTATTATCATCATAATGGCTTCATGACCTCATTCCAAATTACAGCTCTGTATTGCAGGAGACACAGTCAGATGTAAGTCTGACTCATTCCAGAGATAAATTTAATCTAAGAAAGTTTACAAGCTCTCGTTTATGAAACAAGGAAATGGACACCATGCTCCCAGCTCAGTGAGGTTCTTCACAGTGAGTAGCAGTTTCATGTACCTTGTTTTTACCCCAGGGCAGGCCCTGGGCAGAGGCAAAAACCCTGATCAAGTTGAAGATGAACCCATAACTCACAACCTGTTAGAGCACAAGGACTTTCAAGCAAAGGCATTGAAACATGGAAGGCCTTACTCTGCCAGAAGCAGAGGAAAACACAGCTGGAGAACAGCAATGCCATTTCTCTTTCTGAGGTTCTAGATGTATGCACATGTTGAGGCTGTATCTATACAAGTCTACCAATATTGAATTCTTAATTTCAGGCAATCTCCGCTGTGTAACAGAAACTATTGCATCTGGGTTATTAGCTAGAAAAAAATTATCCTTTTATTGCTGCAGCAAAGCTGACTACCTCAGCATGTCTCCTAGCAACAGCCTCCAGCATTTTGTTCCTAAGGAAGTCTGACCAAATACATACACTTTTAACTTTCAAGTTAAAAAATATTAATATTAGGACAGCAGAGGAAATTCTAATTGTGTTAGCATTTCAAGAATTGACCTAGCGATGTGAAAAGCTAACTTCTGTTTTCAAGGAGGATTTAGGAATCTACTAATCTACTAATCTCTCACTGTCTAGTGTGAGAAGTTAGCTAGTGGCATTTAAGACACACACCACAGTGACAACAAGGCTATTTTGAAAACCACTCTGCTTAATGTACTTACTAGCTCAGTTTTCAGGACCACATATGAAAGAACAAGGGCAGCTGACAGCAAAAAACATTTTGATGTTGACATGGGGTATGGGCTATAGGCATAGTTTGGAATAAACCATAGTGTACATGAACAAATAGATGAGCTTCAACTGTACCATAATCACAGAATTGATATGTTAAATTTGTCTTACTGTAAAATTCAAACAGAATGTCTCTTCTACATCTTCCCCAGGGTAATCTAGAAGTTGCTGAAGACTCCTGTGTAACAGGTAGGGAAAGAAATGAGATAAAACCAGATATTTAAAAAGCCATACAACTAACAGGGAAAACAAATTCAGCAGAAGCAAACGGCATCATGCATCTGGGGAATAGGATGGCAAGAGAGAGAATCTGTCTCACCCAAAGTGGTAAGAAAGAAATAAACCTTAAATACAGAGACATTGTTTTAGAAGCATGATACATGCCAATCCACAGAAATTATCAACGTAGTCTTACATGAAATTCACCACCAGCTCATATATTTTGCTCTTATCACAGTCCCTCAAATCAGTCAGTCCTTCAAAAGGATCAGGAGGTATTTAACTGATCAGATTTTACCTAGTTAGACATTTCTCGTTTTCAGTTGCATTGGTCTCCCTTCCCAGAGAAGCTGCAAATTTTGTTTTTCCTACCTTCCTTCCGTAGGGGATAGCTCCTTCAAGTCCTCTAGGCAGGGCTTCACGTTCAAGAGTTTTTTGTACAGAGCCAATGGAAAATGAAGGTCTACCACTGTGAAATTGTATATTGCAAGACCACATATGATGCCAATCAAGTGAAACCAGTTGTGTTCTACAAAACACTGCAAAACCACACAAAGAAATCCTGATGAGATACACTGTCACTGCTGAAATGCACAGTACCCGTTCCTTCATGCACTAAGAAGGTAGCCCCTGCTTTTCCAACTGGGATAAAATCAGAGAGTTCCCATCAGGTCCCAGTTTGGTTGTGAATTCCTTGCTGGCACAGAAATGAAGATTCAGAAACCCCATTCAAATACTTTTGTAAGCCATGGTTAGCTGTGGAAACAGCAACAGCAGCTTTCCACTTTATCTGCCTTTTATTTCCTTTTTACATACCTCTGCATTTAGACACTAACAACGCTTCAATTCTCTCCTTGTCACCCATCCTATTTTCAAATAAAAACTTTTGCATAACCACAGTGCCACCCAGGCAAATATACCAGCATAGGTCTTGCTGTACTGGCCTTAATTCCTTCACATATTTACTCTCACACTGGTATGTAAGTCATAGGCTGTCTGCCTATGTTTGTTAAATGTTCTATATATGTGACTCATTTTCAGTGCTTACACTGTCACACTATTCTTAGTGTCAAAAGACTTGTTTTATAGCACTCACATGAGGAGTGGTTGCTCTATAATATTTTTTATAAGTTACAAAAGATGCCAAGTAATTGTGTTCCTTGTAAAATGCAAATAAGAAATTAAAAAAGAAGCCCACCAGGGCAGCTACAACTTAGGGGAAGACTGACAACATCATTTCCCACCTTGGTTCCCAAGAAGGCGAAGAAAAGGACATAAACCACCATTTCCAGCATAATGCTATCTGACACATACAGATCTTACACTCCTAGCTCTGCCAAAACCATCCACCTTCCACTACAAACCATGTTTCTTGCTGTTTAGGAACCTCCTTGAATAAAGTATTAACAAGTTTAGATCCCGAAGGCTATAATGATGCATGACTAAGTGGATTGGTTGCAATTATGTGAACAGCAAGGGAAGCAGGGAATTCTAATGCCATTACCACCAAAACATCTTGTTCTGTACAACAGCACATGACAGTCACATTCATGATAACAGGAATTCTATTAACTGTCATCTGACCCTTAATACAAGTTTTATTATGGGATAAGAATAAAGAGCCAATTCCTTAACAGGCACAACCATCACCATCCTACTAAAGTTAATGGACCTCTTTAGAGTAACTGAAAATAGAGTTCACATTGTATCGTGGGTGGAAAATGAGAGGAAGATAATTTCTTTCCCACAGATTACCACTAACTTCCTTGTCATTTAAATGCAGTGTATTATTTCAACCTGCGTGTATAGAGGGCAAGGGCTTACCGTGTCTGAAAACCACAGCAGGTTTGACTCTGGGTAGTAAGTGAACATGCCATAGATAGGGTTGAGGAGTTCTTTTAACAGCAGGAGGAAAAATTCCTTTGTCACTCCTCCAGCATCAACAGCTTCCTCACCATCAAAGATGACCTGTAGAAAAAGCAGGTCAACAACAGGGATGCAGAGCTGAAACTGAGTGAATCAGACATCTTTCTAATTGGAAGCCATGCAAAGCAATTTGTCCAAAGTGCCCAAACCCACTACAACCTATGAGCTCGTTTCAGTGCTCTGATTGCAGGAACAGAAAGGGAACAGGGTGCAGCAAAATCAGATATTTTGAAAGTGTTTAACTCCTTATGCAAATCAATACAAATTTATAATATAAAATAACCACTTGTTGTCCCAATAACCAAAGCAGTAACACGACAGCAGCTACTGAACACTGTAGCAATCATTCAGAGATAAAACATGTCGTATTGTAAATAGCCTGTTCCAGCAGAAGGGCAAAACAGAGACTGCATGAAATCATAGAAATTGTTCCTCCCCTGCCCCTTGTACACTAGACACACTGGGAAAAGAGAGAAAATGCCCTGCTCGCCTCCTTGTAAGCTGCCCACTGCCAAAACACTCCAAGTTTCAGAAAAGAGAAAGACTCAACCTTTGCCTTGACTGGATCAAGTGCTCCTGTGTGCTATACCTATAGAGAAACTACTGTACATGAGTGAAGTGGCAGTGTGAATGGCTGAAAGGCTACAGAATTGTTTGCTGGATGAAAGGGTGCTAAAGACACGTGGAAAACTTACTTTAAGAGGCTTTTTCAAATCAATGTCTGAATGGATGCTCAACTCCCTTAGAGCATCACCAACTAAGTTACTCCTGCGAACATGAAGTACCAGGAAAGGGCTTCTGGCCAGCAGAGGCTCCAGGGTGAGAAGCATGAAGACATTCTGCAAATTTGCACCATTTATTGCAACCTGTAAATAAAAGCAAGGTGAAAACCAGTCACTGCTCAACTTCTTTCTTCCTATGAAAGGAAAGCAGTTAACATACGTCTGGCATTCCTTTCTGCGTTACACTTTCATTTTGGTTTCCTCAGGGTTCAGGAATCACCTGCTGACCCTGCACAAGTGTGTTACTCTATGCCTACCTGTTCCCCCACCATTTCCTACACCTTCATGTTTTCAGTCCACTGATCAATTCACCAAATTTGAGCAACCGAGAGAACAAATTTCTGGACACATTTTTTTACATTAGGCAGGTGGGTGGTAAGAAGAGGCTTTATTCATGCTCTTACCAAGTCAAGAAACTCAGTGTGAGCACATTCTGATTAGAATCAGAGTCCATTAGGGAAGGCAGTGCTACAAATACACCAAGCAAGGATCCAGGCGACAATGGCATCTGGCAAGCCACCAGGGAACCGATCATATAAAATTCAAGGCCCTCATCCACATGGATTTTCTGAAGTTTGGCACAAAGTCCAGTCAAAGCTTTGGGCACACGTAGTATATTCCTTTTCATGCATTGTCCACAGTAAATGGCAAATTCACATTTGAAAATTCAAAGTCAGTTAAACCTGACAGAAATCCCCTGGAAAACAGGTTTCCTCCACTCCAGCACTCACAGAACTACTGGTTCCTTAGACCTCTAAGTGGTTGTCTTCCTAAAGATCCTATCTCTTGCGGCAGCAAAACCTTTACCAGTCTGCTGTTCTGCCTGATACCCTCCTCTCAGCACTGCACTGCTCACAAACTGGGCAGCTGAAAACATATGCAAAAGGGTGACAAAATGAAAGCAGGAGAAGGTGACTGCAGCACCTGAGCATAGGCTGAGCCTCTTCTGCCTTGCTGCAGGCAGTGTGCTCAAGCACCCATAGAAGAGCTAAGATACAGGTATTGCTTGGAACCAGCACCATGGCCACAACTAACTTTGATGAGTTTTCCACCCTGAAGGAACCTGACAACCAAGGACCTCAGCAAGCTCATTTCAAAAAGGATGGGACTAGTCCCAGACCCATCTGTATTGGATGAAGGGTCAGTGCCCAAAGCTCTGCCTCTCTCAGAGGGCCCCTGTGCGAGCAATGCCTGGCACTGGGACATTTACACTGGCTCAGAGGCCAACTGCCCTTGTCACAGCCTGGCTGTGAGCTGGCTTGGCTGCCACCTACAGGGTAAGGATGCTGGAGCTGAACTCTTCCTGTCAACACATTCCTGCAGGGCCTTGGGTCTGTGCCCCTCACTGCAAACAGGTGGGAGAGCTGCTGACAACAGCTCCTGCTTGCAACCACAGACAGCGTAAGGAGCTGGTCTTCAACAATCACTTGCTTGTCAGAAGAAACCACCACTTCTGCACCAGGTAGAAACTTCATAAAAGTGTCTACTTACCTGAAAGTTTGCCTGCTTCTCCAGTCTTACAGCTCCTCTAACAGAGACCTCACTTTATTTCTTATCCTAGGACTATCATAAATACATAATTACTCCTTCCCTCTACAGTTTAAATTTCTACCACATGCACATCTGGCAGTTCAGATGCTGCCACACAAACATTTTGAAGTGAAAGACATCAAGCACTGTCTCTGCAACGCCCAGGGGAAAGAGCTTCTCTGGATACTCTGTGCTTCTGTACAATGGGAACAATAATGTGTTGCACACAGCAACTCCAGTCGACACCCTTCCTATGGAACCACCATTGCAAAAAGCAGAGAAAGAAATGTGGCAAGAAAATTGGGAGAGAAAATGATTACCTGCATTTGTAGTTCTGCATCTGTCTGTAACATCTTGGTCTTAGCCTGAGCATCGAAGATGAAAGGGTAAGAGCAGAGAGTCACAGCATCCTGCAAGAAAAGCAGGCAGACTGGTTCCTATCTACAGCTTTTAGAATACTTCTTTAAATAAGAACAATGAAAAACAACTTTCTTACCTGCATGATAGATGGCCTTACTTTCTATGAAAGAAAAAGAGAAATAGAAAATCTTTTACTCTCTTGATTTTTGGGTCTTGTACTTTTTTGGACAGATTAGTTCAAAGGTGACCCAAAACAAATTTTTCACCTCTGGGACCAACAACCCTTTTCCTCTTAAAGAAAAGCATGGGAACTTCGTCTCATGAAAATGCACAAGTCTAATACAAAACATGAACATCAAATGTCACTAGGAGGACTAACTGGCACAGAAGCCTATGTTAGCCTGCCATAGGTGAAACTCACTCTTATGAGGAAAACCAAAAAAACTACCCCCAAGGCAGAAACCATATGAAACAACAGGAGAGACCATAAGGCCACATGACAATACAGTAACATCCCTGTAATGCAAATTACTCATCATTAGCCACACCAACACATTTTTAACTATCACATAAATTTGAGTCAGTATTTTATTACTCTGCTTACTAAAAGTAAGCACACAGTAGCATTACTTAAAAAATGGAAAGCAGGGGATGGGGGGGACAGCACACACAACATTTATAAAGTCCATAAAAACACATGCAAAAATTATTGCTATAGTCAGGTTTTACTCTTGCAGCATCCCCTGGAAGATGTTTTTTGGTGTTTTTTCACATTTGGGATTAATTTCTTTGTTATAATTAAATAATCTCACTGGGTTCCCACACAGCATATTCAAACCCTCAGTTTAGTTATCTCCTTTCTTACAAATGGGAAAGGGAGACATAAAAGAGGTGAAGGGTCTTACCCAAGATCACCCAGCGGGTTACTGGAAGAGCCAGGAATAGAACCCACATCTCTTGAGGCTTGGTTCAGTCCCCTAGCCAGAACGCCACACTGCCTCCTCTTACAGAGCAACATTTTAAGATCACTGGCTACATTATTCACAATACCTGCCTAAACAGCAGAAGTAAAGGTAAAAATTATAATTTTAGAATATAGGACTTGGCTCCTGAGGTCTTGATTACATTAAAAGGATCCAGTGACTGAATTAATCCCCCTGTGCAAGGACTGAATGAAATTCACACGAATAATCACAGAGATTGTTGCAAGCATTAGTTAAATATTGTCAGCTCCAGCTCTTCTGACAGTCTTATTTTTAGATCAACTTTGTCAAGCCACCGAGTACTCAAATTTGAAGCACTTAATGTATAGATGCTCCTATACTGAATAAATTACACTCTCATTAAGGATATTGAAAATACAGATCTACAACAAGAGACACAAACATGGACAGCTATTTCCTGACTACACATAAAACCTCTTACCATTCCAGCCTGATGCAAGAACCACATGAGATAATCCTCCTGAATGTCCACCAAGCTGGAAATCTCAGGGATATAAAACTTATCATATTCCACATGTTTAACCTTCTGATTTACCTAGTGAAGAAAACAGGTGGTTTCAAACACATAGATATATTCAGCATTTTTCTTAGAACACAGAGATTTGCTTTCATAAAGTCAATTATATCAACTTGCCATGAAAGGACTCAGAAAGTCTTGCAAAAACACCTAGTCCCTTATATTTTAGCACAAAGCAAGAAGAATCAAGATAAACCTCCTTCTGACTTATTTTAGCTCCTCTCCTCCTCACTCAGACTACCATGCAAGAACACAGTGGTAGCAGATCCTCACGGGACAGGTATTCATGACGCCATAGTGCACACAGTCTGGTGGCTCAGTAGCAGCATTCTTTAGGGTAGCTTTATTTCTAGTGTTTGAGACAGGCCTAAGAAATCTTCACGTACCTTGGACTCAGGAAAACCACTGACATCTTTCCTAAGTGGTATCTTGGCAGACAGTGACAGAGCTCACAAGCCAGTCAAGGACGACTCTGCCTCTCACAACTGCCAAAGGGCAGACAAAACTGAATCATCCTGAGCCAACACATGCCCAGACTTTCCTCTTACCTTGTGGAGTTTCTCCAGAAGTCTGAGAGCAGCTGTAATGTAGCTGCTGAACAGGACTGGGATCAACAGCGTCTTCCTTCCACTGAGGAGGTAAACAACTGCACCTTTATAGAGGTCCACTAGCCTGAGGAAGTATCTTGGGCACACTTGAGACCACCAGTTATCTGGAAAACAGAGGATATCAATATAAACCTGAATTAAAGGCTATGGTAACTCCTAAATAAGGGCATACAGCTGAAAATAGGGGAATACACCTGAAGACTCTTTGAAAAAAACTTCCCTATTTCTGCTCTAGCTGTAGCAGCAGGAAAGCGAGGCAGAGTCATCTAAATACCAGAAACTGAAAAGTTCTTCCCTTTCCACTCTCATACAGCCACCCTTGTTATTACCAAGCCCAAACCCTGATCAGTGTGAGAGCCTGAATTTGAGGGTTTTCAATTTTCAATTCAAGACACTGTTTCAAGTATCTGGTATTCAAGATGCTGTAATCTCGTGGGCAAACACTTGTCTCAGGAGTGGTAAGAGTTGCCTGTGCAATTCTCTGTAGTATCACATACTTTTCTAGCAGGTGTCAGAGTATTTCTCCTGGCACATCTACCCTAAAGGTCTAATTCACCCTATCTAGAGAGGCTGATTTCTTTCTTGTCAAGGACAGGTAACCCTTAACTCTCCTCTGAAGGAACTCTGACTATTAGCTCCTTACTAAAAGAAATCCACCTGCAAAGTAGAAGCTGAAGCCCAGGAAACAACCACATCAACTGTTAGAAACAAACACCAATATATCCTCTCAAGCGTCAAAACAACAACAGACTCTGACAGGCAAAAGTATGAGAATCCTCTACATTTCTGTGCGCTAAAAATCACAGAGGACACTAATGAGTAGAGGAGGAAACTTGGATCCAAAGCCTTTCTGAATTAAAAAAAAAAAGGAAAAAAAATCAGTAAACCTCAAAATAAACTTACTGGAGTGATGCTTCTGGAGGTCTGAATGCATCACATAGTATTTTACACAATGATACTTAGTACAAGACAGCCTTAAGAAACAGAGTAAGATAACAAGAACAGTAATAGCTTAACATAAGTAACGATAATTAAGTAGCATATGTTCTGTTTAGCTCAAAATAAGCTCACAGGAAAAAAAAGTAGAAATCAAAAGACTGAGAAGTGGGAGAAGAGTTTAAGTGTTCAGCTTGGTCACAGACCATCAAAGGTCTTTCCACATCTGATAAAGGACAAAATAACCTAATGCTATATCTAGTATATTCTGTTATTTACCTTATACAGAAATGATATTCTAAAGCGAACAGTATCTTATTAAATTTAAGAGAGTAAGATCATTTAATCTTCATGATAAACAAAAATCTATGCTCCCACAGAGGCAGGCGAGCTTATCTGGAACTGAGTTTCTGAATGCAGGTGAACTAGATAAGGTAAATTAGATTAACATCCCTAGTAAGTGTTCTTTGAAATGGTACTTTACTTCTAAATGAAAACAATCCTTAACCTGAATTTTCTTTCTCATTTATCATCTACACTACCATTAATTTTACACGTTTTCCATTATTGTAACTAACTTCTCATATCGTACCTGCATGGCACATTC
Organism: Grallaria varia; assembly: GCA_013396735.1. Classification (NCBI taxonomy): domain Eukaryota; kingdom Metazoa; phylum Chordata; class Aves; order Passeriformes; family Formicariidae; genus Grallaria; species Grallaria varia. Next base: position 111,380 of record VWZG01012805.1, on the reverse strand, counting down.
TTAATTTCCTCAGAGCTCACATTTAGAATTCAAATTCTAATTCTTTTACATAGGAACAGAGGTTTGGGGAGGGAGGATTCCTTGAGTTGTTTTGTTTCCCAGCTGCTTTTTAGAGGAGACTGCTTCATAACAACACTCATGACAAATTGCAGAATGAGCACATGATTGAAAAAAAAACCTAAAAAAACCCTAAAGGCAATACTTTGTGTCCCAATGGGATGCTGAGAGCAACATGCATCTTAAACAACAGACTCTTACCAAGAACTTTGCTGGGGTTGGTATCTAGACGCAGAATAGCCATTGCTAGAGGAAGCGTTAAAGAGATGTAATACTTGGAATCTTGGAAAGGTGGGAATTCAGGGAGAATCAGATAGATCCTCATTGCCTCGACATCTGGTGGTGAGCTGGACAGCTGAGGAATCAAAAAGCTTTCAAAGCTCTTCAGTATCTAGAGGAAAACAAAACAAAAAATACAACTTATTCTAGGTGATAGAGCACTTACAATGTAGATGATATTTAAGAACTGATAAGATGGTCAAAGCCTGTTTTAAAAGTCAAATGTTAAAAAAGAGTTAAAAAAACCCAAAGCTATAAATATTATAGCTAGAAGTAGCAAGGGGAACATATATGCTTTTATCACACAACTCTGCACTTCTGAAAGAAATTCTGAGTTAGAATAAATAATACAACCATAAAGTACTCAGCTCCTGGTAAGACACATAGTAGATAATTACAAGTATCACAAACACAGAATTTATTTCCACAGACATTCAGGTATTAAGTGCCATGTAGAAACAAGTCTTAGAGACATATTCTGAGGTCAAGATCAACCCAGGTCAATGGAGAAGTACCCATCGAGATCATGAAGTATCTTGCCTTTAGATTTGCAGTACAACCCTTTCCTAAAAATGCTGCTGGTACTTGCAGTGTTAGAGAGGGACAAAGTCTTAATTTCCCCCCTAAATACCCAAAACCTCAGAAGTGAATTACCTGGTCTAGGAGAAGGGAGTGCTGAGAGTTCATCAGCTTCTCAAACAGCACTCTGGTGGAGTTCAGATCAATCCCTGGGATCTTTGGACTGGTCTTAAAATGTTCATCAATTCTTTAAAAAAGAAATCACAGACAGATGGGCATAAGTTTAAGGAAGAAACACCATTATCTGTGCGCTGACATGGCTTGACAGCAAGCAATAGACAAACGACCTCTAGGGAATTCATAAGACTAGAAACAAGGCAGAAGTTGAAGTCTTCTTGCTAAAAATAACTCTCCCTTCTGAATTCCTCTGGGCCTTGGTTAGGGTTGGGATTCTTGCAGAGAAACACTTTATCAAAGCCTTTGGTTTCCCCAGGACTCTTTCACTGACACAAGAGCCTGCCTACACAAGCTGAATTGCTTAAAAGCCTATACAATATGTATACCATATGTACAAGGGTCCTCTGTGTTGTCTTCACATACACTACTACAATAGCAAAATCTGTTCCATCACACCCAGTAAGAAAAGCAACTGTCATACAAGAGGACATCAGACAAGAGTTTTCAAAAGCGAACAGGAAGATATTCAGAGTAGTAGTCTCCTGACACTTCCACTCTCAAACTTTCTAAAACTAAACAACAACCAGAATCAAAACATAATACAGCTGAGAACAGCCTTCACATGGTCTTTAGTTGTAGCAAATGTGCTGTCCTTTCTGCTCAACTTGAGAAGCTGTAATTTGCTCAGGCTACGTGTGTAAGAGGGATAATGAAGGCAAGCCTGCAGAGGACAGCAGTCCCACAGCCAGACCCAGCAGTCTTACAAACACCCTGGCAACACTGAATGTCCAGTTCAGCAGGTGAATTACCCAGCTCAGCATCAAGAGCATGATCAGGATCTATAGCAGATGCGCTCACCACTGCTGTCTGCAGTACAGCTGCTAGTACAAAAAGGTCATTGCGATAATTCCACTGACCCCAAGGATTTCCCCAGTCTGACACTATTCACCCGAGACAGTGCTGTATTGGATATTCTGAAGGAAAAGGTAGCTATTAAGGACAAGATGCATTTGTCAGTCTGATGGTGTGACTATAAGAACACGAGAAGCTAAACATAGCCTACTGTAGCAGAATGGCTATTTCCATAACAGCACAGGATGGAAATAGCTCCCCAGAGACACGCTGTAGCATAGAGCGCTTCAGGCTGTGCTGTGCACAAGTAGTACTGGGGCAGGCTCGGTCACACAGCCACAGAGAGGCTTCTCTTCCATCTGAACCTGTGCACCACAATGCTGTATTGCAAACAGCCTTAAGATACTGAAGGGATATACTGGGGTATTTCTATCAAGTGCACTGGGAGATAAGACTTCACATATAAAGGAACACAGTTAAATACAGCCTCACTTCAATGTATGGAGGCTTCAGAATTTATCATTCACTTCGCTAAAGATTTTCTGTAAAAGTTAAGTCCTGCATTAGCCAGGACATCGCTAAAGTGGAAGAACAACTGCACTGGGGTGATGAAGTCAAACTCCACTCATTTCCACATTCAAAGCAGACCTGAGACTATTTGAAGTGACTTAAGAACTTGGATACCTCAGAAAGTGTTTTAAACCAACACGACACAACTCTCCTGATGCAGTAACATGCTGTCTTGTCAAAACACTAAAGAAACCATTGGGCAAGCAAAAAACGCATGAACAATGAATAAATTGTTTTCTTTTTCAAATTGTTCTTGGAACATATTACGCAAAGATTACTCAGAGTACCTAAGCTTTTCTTCACCCTGTTACAGGTTATTTACTCATCACATCACCATAAAAAATTCTCCTCCTTTTCTCATGCTGTTACCTCCCCAACAGTTACAGACACAGCCAACACAGGCCTTCCCAACCCACAGCCTTTGACTCAGCTAGATACTATATCCTTGTCACCACCTACTGTTGGTTACACCCATTTGAAATTCCTCCTTTTGTAAGCAGCATGTCACCTAGAAGGAAAGCGCTTCCATGCTGTCTCAGATGCATTTTCAAGGGCAGTCTGTGCTGAAGTACACCTCCACATGCACCAGCCCCCACCAGCTGATTCAGCCAGATATATTCAGACTATTCAGATACCTGGCATCACTCATCTCCTTTAATATAATATTTCTATCCCTCTCTTTTAATGATGTTGATACTCATTACATAAGGAAAAATAACAATTATAACAACTCCAAGAAATCTGTGCCTTATAGTACACTCACCATGCACTTTCTCAGACCATTTGCCCTTCCTTACCCGGGTCTGACCAACCAACTCTTTAGGGGACACACTCTGTCCTCATCTCCTGTCTGATCAGAAAAATCAAACCCCACTGCAGCAGTGAGTGAAGTAAATGGACTTCAGTCTGCCTCAAGGGAAAGCCACACTTCTGAAAGTTTGCTACTTACTTCTTCTCCAAGAAGCTTCCATTCCAGCAGGCAGCTGAGGACAGTATCTGAACAACATTACTGTTTACAGCAGGAAGACAAAAGAAAACAGAGATACAGGTTATGAACGGGTGTCCCAGCAAATCTCTTCATCTCTCTTCCCTTCCTTCTATGGGAAACAATGTCAGGGTCATCCCTTCTGAGGCACAGAGGGCAAGAAGTTTATTCAGGATCATGTAATGTCTCTCTTTGAAAGGAGTGTTAGCCGTGCCTCTTTTCCACCTATGCTGCCCTTCTCATGGCAGGCACACAGTTGATTCACAAGTTCTTGTTGCTTTTCATAAACCCTAACCACACAGTGAATGGCAACAGTAAAATGCATCTCCCACCCACCACTTGCAACATTGAAGTAGCTTCAAGTTCCTGTGGTTTTGTTCAGAAGCTCTCACCTGGCGGCCTTGTGACTGGCAACTGTCCTCCCCTTGGAAACGATCAAGAACCACACTTGAAAAGGTTGCTAAATTTCAAGTGAAAGCATGGCACGGAAGCCAACAAAATTATTTAAATAGAACTTTCAACAAAAGGCTTGTCCGGTGCCACAATACCTACTTGACAGAATTAGAACTGTTCTTTTCTAAAAGCTTTTGCCTCCAGACATCTATAGTTTCATCATTTATTAAACAGGTGTAACGTGTTTCATTTATGGTCCGGAAATCATCAGCAGGCAAGGAATTCTGTGAGAAGATACAGATTTCAGCAAAGACAATGCTTGTAAAACAATTCCTCCCTATCCATAATCTCTGTTTTAATATATAACTGACAGCTTCCTTAGTGTGGTCTCTGAAAAGATTTGGTTAGGAAGTCGTGGCATTACTAAGAAGTCCAAAAGGGAAGGCATGAAAAGGTATGGAAAAAACCATCATAAAATACATTTTAAAAAGAGGAAAATAAAAAACCCAAAATATAATTACCTAAATGTACCAAAGCCCTCTTAAATACTACCCACTATATAAGTACAGGCTTAGTACATTTATTCTAGACCTATTTCCATGCCTCAAAAGTGTATATCAAACATTCTTGAAAGAAAGGAGACAGAAGCAGAAAAACCAATTCAGCACTGAGCCCTCTATCCCACACAGCTTGACAAAATCCCAGTTTATGTGGTTCATCGCCCTACGTACTAATTACCCAGATCCCAGTGTCACAGATGGAAAGCAGCCCCTTGCTTCCAATCTGCAAACATTGGACTCCCCTCCCTGCTGATCAGACTGAAATCAGGGTCATTCCAATGGCTTTGATGCATCTTTAAGGAAGGCAACTTTCAGCCCCTCCTCAAGAGGTGTAAATCCCTTTAAGAACTGTCATAGCTGGCAGGATTTGTAAGACAGAATGGACTCCAAAGCAACACCTTGATTTCAAAAGATTCTAGCAAAAAACAAAAGATGCCTTGTGAAGGCTGGCACAGAGAAGCAGATTTGTAAAGGTATTTCATTTGGTTTACCTCATATTTGGAGCAAAGCACAAATGTTTGGTCTCCTCCAGAGAAGATATGTTTAACTATGTGATATTTACAGGCATCTGTTGAAGAAAGACACAGTTGTGTTAGAGACTGGTGAATGCAAGTCCCTACTGTGCTTCCTCCCCCATATTTGCACTGCCTGTACAGGGGTCCTTTGAAGGCCAGGCTGAAATCAGGTGGAACCCAAGCACTGTAGCCCTTTCTTGAGAAGTATACAGGGTCTGGCAGGAGGGAAATGTTGTCATTTTCAAACTGCGGTAGGGCTTTAAAGAGAGAACAAAGTCTTCAGAACTCAGTATTAGTACAATGTCATAAAGTCTCTGCCATAAAAAGAAAAAGGGAAATGGCAGGCATCAACAGAGCGAGGAAAAGATCACCCAGTAATTTCCATAGTGCATTTGGGGATACTTTTGCTATTTCCAGAAATTTCACAGAACAATGTTAAGATGTCTTTAGACAGCCATGGGTGAAACAAAATTATTTACATCCAAGTTGTGCATAGTACATACCAGGTTTCCCTGAGAGCTGCCCATTATGAGCTGCCCAGTGACCCTTGACGGGAGAGGGACACTTAACATTGCAAGTGTGCCCCGTTCCCAGCTGGCCTCGTGTTCCACAGCCAAATGCATAGATCATTCCTGAAGAAGGCACAAAGGCTAAAGTGTGATGTCTGCAAGAGAGAGGTACAAAGTTTAGGCCTTGTTTAATAATAAAAAGAAAAGCCACACAAAAAGAACAAACAAACAATGACAACAACAAACCAAACCAACAAAACGAAGGCAGCTTAAAGCTTATTCTCAGTTCCCTGAATCTGGCGCCAAGCAGGGTCTTTACAGGAGCACCAATGCTCAGTTTTTGCCACCTGATGGCACCAGTTTACGGGATGGAGAAGCTCTTTAGGTGGAAGTGACAAAATGTAGCTTGTGCCAGCACTGGGTTGGTATCAGGCTCACAGTATTAGCTTAGTCATTTGCTAAGCCTGTACATATCAAAAGGCAACAACACAGCACCAGTGTTACTAACTCGTTTTTCAAGAAAGAGGCTGGAAACTTGTGACCAAAGGGGCTCTGAAGTCTTGCTGAATTATTAAGATGGAAAGGTATCTTTTACAGGTTACAGTACAGGGTACAATCCCAATTAAAAAACAATCTTCTTTAGAGGGCCTTCAAATTCTCATGGAAAGTTAAATTCATTTAATTTAGTTTTGACACAGAGAATGCAGAAGCAAGGCTATTTCCTCTATCTATATGACTCAGCATCAGCATTAACCTCCAACAGAGAAAACTTCTAACTGCCCACAGGACTCACCTGCCACAAGCAATCTGGGATACTTCACTGCCCATTAGCTCAAGAACTCTTCGGGGGTTCACCTCATCATTCATGGAGTCATGTCCCAGTTGCCCGCAGGAACCTGCACCGAACGTGAACACCCCTCCACTCTGTTAGCAAATCAAACAGCACAGCCTCTATTTAGGGACCCATAACCCAGCAGTATCTCTCTGACTCCAGTTTCAGTACAAGCTCAAGCTTAGGCAGAGATTGCTGGGGATTACCAAAGGATTCAGAAAGGAAACTTGGGTTCTGCTAATGAACTTTCCAAATAAGCAGCCTTGCTACCCATCAGAAACTAAAAGAATTATCTTTAGGTACATTTGCATTAAACTAGCTTCCCTTCACTGTCACCAGGTAAGTCTGAAATCCCGGCAGGGTTTAAACATGGCTGAGTAACCAATACTTTAGACACATCTTTGTCAGCTGCTGGTCAAAAGCACTATGACCTTTTTCTTTGAACATGAGCTTCTACAGAACTAGTCCTCTACATGGTGTTTTTCCCACAGAAATCCCAAAGTCAGCTATTTAATTCATTTTACAGCAGAGAACACTTAGGCACCAAAACAGGAAGCAACACCTATGAAGTGGCACAGGCAAGGCAAGAACAGAGCAGTTATCTTCCAAATCCAAACTCTCTCTTCTGTCCACTGAACTATATACCACTTGGAATCAGCAGGTTTGGAACTGAGAACCCTTTGTAAATACTACAAGAGTGACTGCTAATGTTTCATTCAAACACTCACTCATTTTGGCTTCCAGCTTACTCTGATGCACAGTATCACTATTTTCCAACAAAGCACTATTTTCACCCCTTTGGATGTGCACACTAATTTTTTTTTTTTTGGTCAGAGCTAATTTTTTTAAGCAATCCACCTGAGTTTTGCTATTCATCGCTATGGATTATTAGCATCTTCATCTTCAAAACCAGCAAAGGATTGTGTTGGCAATAAATCTCAGAATAAATAACTAGGCTACACTCTCCCCTTATTTCTTTTTACTGGGGTCAGGAGGAATGCAGTAAGTCAAACTGTTCTCTTCTACCATTTCCCAGGAAACTACTGTGAAACCATCAGGCAGGCGAGACAGCAGCCAGGGTTCCCAGGTGAGGATCATTACCTTTGTCAGGACTGCTGTGTGTTCCTCTCCACAGCTGATGTAAACAACCTTCTGAGACCGCAACAGTTTCACATGGCAAGGGGATTCTCGGTCTGCATTGAGGACAAAGAAAATAAAGAAGCTGTTTCAGAACCTACACATCTGAGAAAACCACTGGCAGTCTGACTTTCAGATGTAGTCTATGAGCACAAGGGAAACTTTACCAAACATAATGAGAAAAAAAACCCATGTCCTTGAGTACTTCACTGCCACTCTCCCTCTCCAATTCTTAAAAAACTTGACTGACTCAAACAAAACTGCCCAGAGCAAGAATGCAAATGTTGAGAATCTTGTATCAACTCAACATGCACGTGCTGTTTGGAGACATCATGATGAGTGCAGCCTTGCTACACCCACCTTCAGCTTCATTTCAGACTCCTCAGTGATGACTGCAAATACTTGTTTCCAAAACCTTGCTTAGACCTTTTCCATGCAGAACAATCCTGACACGTCGAAGCCACTAGTGCAACACACATGACAAGCTGAATCCCAAGGTGTATTTAAATACCTAGCCTGCCCTCTGTTGTCATCCTCTAAGCAGAAGATCCTCCTACTGACAGAGGCTAATCACTGCCAATCATTAAGGGATGATTTTCTCCTTCACTGTGACATTCCTAATCATTAGTGTGTCTCCTGGGGATGAACACAGTAAGGAAGGTTTTACTGATGTAAAAATAAAAGCTAAGCATTTCAAGGAGCAGTAGGCATTCCAAAACAACTGGATACTAAGGGGAGCAGCTGCTTACTTCATGCCAACAAAAAATCAGGTTCTTGCCTAGAGAAGTTGTCCACTTTTTACAATTCTCACCTAAGGAGTTATAAGGTGTTTTTTTTCTGGGTAGTGAAAGGTCACACTTCCACGGATTTAGAATTGAGAGCAGATTTTTTCATTTACTTTATCCTGTATTTTAGCACTCTGATCTTTCTTTTGACAGCTTAATTGTTTAAATAACAAATGCTACAGAATCCCCATGTTTGCAGACTTCATTGTTCACATTCACCAAGTATAATTCACACCATGTTACCATGACTCACTCACCATAAATATCACATATTTACTACAGTGCCAGGCACTGAGGGGTGAGCTGAGTACGACCCCTGGCCAGCACTGCCTCACGAGCAGATGCCTATTCTGTTCATGTAACATTAGCCCTGTGCCAAAGCAAGCCTCTCACACGTGAACTGCAGCTTTGTTGAAATTAGAAGCATTTATCTGCCAAGGTACATGGAAAGAACATTGCTGCTCTTATATTAGATCAGCTCTAGGTTACATACAGTACAAGAGAACAAACCTGCAGCATTTCTGAGAGAACACGTTATAAGTTGTACAAGTGTGTTTCACACTTCTAAAAGCAAGACAAAATCATGCATACAACATATTAGCCTGTTTTTTGAGTAATTGCTTTAAACATGTTTCAGTAAGATGGGTTGTTATAATGCATCATTTCATTATAGATACACAAAATGTGAGGTAACCCTTTTCCCTTGCAATGTACAGTATTTATATGCTACTGCATTATGCAACATAACATTTAAATATGTACATCTCATGTACTCATTCATGCAAAACAAGTTATCTGTACATGCTAGGTACCACATCTATACTCAGTAAGTTGCTTAGGTATTTTAAAACTACTCAGCAATTACACAGAAACTGATAAAGAGGTTGATTTGAAGCTTCAAAGAAAAACTTCCATTTATTTGTTTTCTTGCAAAAAGTTAGGAATGTGTGAACCACAAGCAGAGGAGATCTGGGCTTTTCAGACTGGTGGTAATGTCATATCTGCTCTTCAGCCTCACTTACAAACTTAACTTCAAGTCTCCTGATGGCTATGCTCCACTGAACACGGGCACCTGAAAAACCTACCATCGTAGGATGTGACTGGTGAACTGTGCAACAAATAAACTAACCGCATTTTACAATACCGAGATATTCTGGTTTGCCATCATTTTGCACCATACAGATGCTCCCCAGTCAAAAACATGTTGGCAAACACAGGGATGGGTTCAGCTTGCTGTTCTGCAGGGAAAGCCTTTGCTCTCCAATTTCAAACAAAGTATGGACAAACTATTTTTGAGAGCAGGGAGAAAGAATATGAGCCCTTCTTTTGATGACTGCATGTTGACACACTTTTTTTTTGACCCTCCTTGACTTCCTCACAGGGGGAAAAAAAACTATGTTTCTTTTCCTACTAAGTATGAAAAGCCTGTTGAGACAGAGACCACTTCTCTGCCATCTCGTCCCAAGAGGAGTTGCTGGGCATTACATATCCACTCAGTAAAAATACACTGTCAATGCAAAAAGAGACATTAGGCCAAAGCAGTCTATCCTTTCACCTAGGAGCATAATTTTCATACCTCTTTCATCACTTAGTCCCAGCTGTCCTGAGCTGTTCTTCCCCCAGCCAAACACAGCTCCTGAGAGAGAAAGGGCAAAACTGTGGGCTCCACCTGCAGCAACCTGAGCCAAAGGAATCCCATCAAGAGACTTGACACGTTGTGGACTGGCCTGGGAGGGACATTCTTTGCCCAAACCCAGCTGACCATAGTTGTTCTGTCCCCATGTAAAGAACTGCCCATCTGAAACAAAGAAAGAAACAGAACGGTAAAAGTCAGTCAACAGAAAAGCAAGTTAGTCAAAATGAACAAGAAACAGTGCTGGAGGCTTTGCTCCCACCCAAGCCTCATGATAAAAAAAATTTATAAAATCAAGAAGGATATTCTTTGCTAAAAATAAAAGCACAGCCTGAAGCCACCAGGAAAATAAACAGACAAGCAACTAAGTGCAAAACAAGATACAACTGCTGCAACTTAAACAGTGCAACAAAGAACAGTCCACATGTTGTACACAGAAGAGTAATAGCCAAGGATAATTTCCACACAAAGAAATTAATTAGACACATTTTTCTACATCAAGACAGAAAGGTTTTGAGTGTTTCTGCCATTATTCCCCAGTGAGACAGTGGGTGGTCTGCGTGTAATGTTTTCCTTCTTGACAGTATTGGCAAAGCTCTTCGTCCATATTCATGGTACCTGATCTATTTCATAGCATCCCATTGGCCTGAAAGAAGTCAGGGTATGGATGTCCCTGATTTACGATGTAGAAACATGCAGTCTTGGACACTGTGTAAAATAACAGCACAAATTTTGGTAATTAATAGTGAATGTTACAGTACCTGCTGCCAGAGCCAGGCAATGCCAATTCCCACAGGAAACCTGCAGTATCGTCTGTTGGTTCAATTTCTTTATCAACCTGAAGATCACAATACTATTTTAGAATGTGTCCACAAATACAGTAGCACCTTAGATAAAAATTATCATTTCCACTCACATATTTGTTTTACATGTACACACAACCTATGGTTTTGAGAGGAAGGAACAGTCTAGAAGGTGATACAGATCCATACATAACAGATGCAATCTGTGGAGACCTTCACACACTTGACTACTAACTCCATTTCCTGCTACAACACTGAATCCAACCATCCGGAAATGGTGAAAACAGCTGGTTCTTGGTGTCTCTCTCCCTATTCTTTTTCAAGCACTGACATTTTTCATTTTGTCAAGGATCTAGCAGTTCCTATGATTTACAGCACCAAAACCTCTTCAGTTCTTTGTACAGAGATTTGCACATCAAAGGTTCAAGTTATTTCACAAAAATGTTATTTTTAAAATGGCACTATCACACTGACATGTGAGCCTCTCCCTAGTTATATTGGAACTACATGCAAGTTGAGGACTGTCTTCCCACAGAGCCCTTCAGTTCAAACATTAATCTTTTGTAATTGAAACTCTTCCTTTAAATACTGTTTCAACAAGGACAGCCATTCCAGAGAGATGTCCCAAACGTTTGCTCTGCAGTGGCAGACCAAATGACAGACCACACTTACTGTTAACACAGCATGATAAAACACCATGAAGCACAAAGGGACAAGTTATCATAATAACAATGATGGTAAGCTGAGACCTATCCCTGTGAACTGCTTCAGATGGAAGAATCTTGAGTTCTGTCACTGGCCTCTGCCCCTCCCTTGCACTTAAGCCTATTAGTTCTCTGATACAGGTAAGAGACATTAAATAAGTAAATTAATAAAACTGGGCACTATCCCTAAGTTTCTGAACAACACTCACAACTGAGAATTGCAGTAGGATGGTGCAGTAGCTTTGCTGCTAAGAGGTAACACTACAAAAGAGTTTCAGAGATAAAGTGCCATTTCATTCAACCATATAATTTTTTTTCCTGTTCTTGGAATGTCTCTCCTATTGTCATAGAGACTGGAATACAGATGGATCTCACACAAAGCATTACTGGTTTTGAGTCCTTGCTCATGCACTCCTTTGCTCTGCACAAATCAGTATGGCATTTTTCATTAAGGAAGCTTCAATTTTCTTTTCCAAGCCTCAACCACCCAAGTGCAGAAGGTCTGTCTGCCCAAATCTCCTGAGGACTTTTTTGAGTCCTGGGGGGCTCAGGGAGCACCAGAACAGTACTGAAAAGGAGAAGGAATCACCCTTACAACCATCCATGAGAAGTGCACTTTTACTGCACTACTATTACTGACAGAAAGTGACCCTCCTACCAACACCAGGCTGGAAGGTGAGCAACCTTTGATGTATCCCTTCCAAGGAGCTTCCTTCGGGAAACCTGAACCTGTCAAGCACTTACCTTGGTACCATCACTGCATCTTCTACAGTGGTGAGGCCCAGCTGTCCATCACTGCCGGCGCCCCAGGAGAAGAGCTGGCCCTGGTCACTGAGTGCCACACTGTGAGACTCCCCACAGGCCACGTGCACGATGTGCTGCCCAGCCAGGGCTCCAATTTGCTCTGAGTGAAACAAAAAAAACCCTCTGTGGTCACAGAATTCATCTCTCAGATCTCTCACAGTGACACACAGACATCAGGTCTGCGCAAGTCTGTATGCAGAGTCATTCAGATGAGTGCATTTATGCCCAATTTAGTTTTAAAATACTTCCTACAGGAGAAAAAGCACCAGATTTACTGAAAACATGTAATTGCTGAGCTTTTCTGAAAGCCTTGTCTGAAAGTTATAGAAGGCAGGCAGATACATGCCCCTACACACAATGACAGACCATACACAGTCAGTCTTAGACACAGGGAAACCGTCTATCAGGTTAAGAACAAACAGACTTGTCAGATTTGAGGGTTTCTCACTTGGTTTTGATTCAGGTATCAGCCAAGACCAAGACATCAGCAGACCCTGGAAAATATATTTGACTTTCCACAGCTCTCACGTCCAATGAATGTGAGTCATTCATGAAGCTGGATGTCATCCCACAACCCATACACCACACCTTGATCTACTGCTTGATGTGTATGTGTTACAATATCCCAAATGCTGATCCTGGAACATGTTTGAACCTATCAACTTATTACTACCACTGTCAAACACTCATTAAAAAGTCCCATAAAAAGGAAGCAAAGTAAGAAGGCCTTAACAGAGGCTTTAAAAGCTTTAAAAAAACCAAAACATCACTCAGTCCTCTGAAAGACACCCACAATTAACTTCTCATCATTACATCACGTTAGGCAACTGAAGCACATTTTACAACTACTCTTACGACATCTATAATCAAATCTCATTCATTACACAGAGTTTTTACGAATGGAAATATTACACAACTGATGGAAAACTCTCTGCATGCCAGACAGAAGCAATGTTGCTTTTCATTATTCTTCCCTGAATAAATATAAATATTCCAGCTGGATGAGGAAAGATTTCACCGTGTCAGCTACAAGGCAGTGATCAGTTTTACTGAACTCCCACTTGGTGCGACATGAGAGAAAAGGGTAGTTACATGCCAGCCTATGAAAATGATACCACTCATCAAGGGCATCCAAAAAATCATTAACACACTTAGCACCAAAACCTGCACACCAATCAATCTACATGTCTTAAATGAATATAGGAGGAAGGCACCCCTACAGAGGTTTGCCTTCTAAGTCTGGGAGTCAGGAAACAAGAAAGGGTGTTATTTAAATATATATTCTAGCAGAGGAAAATGCCACCTTAACATGTGCTTCATTTTGCTCAAAGTAATTAATGGCAATGGAGGTGCAGATTACAAGTAATAAGCATATGAACATCTAGGAGGGCTTGAGGACTGCCTGCTATCCAAACCACCCTTTTGTCCTGTAGCTCTTTCCAGCAGGACTAATTTCACCCAGTCCCACTGCCAATCCCATGCAAAGACACAGCCAGGTTGGGGGATGGTAACTCAACTTACACAGCTGCCATACTTGGGCCCACAACTGTCCAACTATGGCACTGCTTGGCAGCCTGGATTATGTTTGTTTGCATATATTAATTAGGAAGCCTAATCAGCAGTTGTAAGGGCTGGTCAAGGTCAAAGACAAACAGCAGACAAGATATTTCAACAGCACACGTGGCTATGGTCTCTTCCTCTCAGTCACCCACCAAGGCGAAAATACCTGCTGCAATGTGCTCAACGGACCATCGGAGTTCAGACAGGTGTGTTTCTGTACTGGGACCCAAAGGCCCAGAACTAAAGCTGCTGCTGGAGAGAATTACACCACTAAAAGGAGTGAAGGATGAAATCATCATCTGCTTCTCCAATGAAAACCCTTTGACTCATGAAACTACCATTTTGCTACAATCTTACTGGTAGGGTACACCGAGACCCTGCTGTCATCCAGGGCACCTGAGCTCTTAAAAGTGGTCAAAAACTCACCAGCCTCCCCTTCTTCCAAAGCTGGTCACTGCACACTGCACAGCACTCCAGAGGACATCACAAGTCTGACAGAACAGCAAACGTGGAAAATACAGGATGCAGGGGCATCCATAACAGAGACTGTTTTGCTACGTGCAGGCAGAAATGAGCTAATTCCTTCCCTGGGAAAGCAGTATTTGCTACAGTAAGTATACATGTCTTATTTGCTGTGGAAGAACTACCACGACCTGACCCTGAACCACTGGAGCACCTTGGGGAGGCGACAGAAGACTCCAGTGACCAAAGATCAGCATCAGGAGCTGGAGAAGGCAGGACTGACCGCAGCAGTACTGCAAACAGAGGAAAAGTGTCCTGAGGTATGAGGCTGTGGCAAGGACTTTCACACAATGGGATACTGAGAGGACATCCAACAGGCTTCGAAATCCAGAGCTGTTTCAATCCCCACTGGCTTCATCTTAAGTTTAATTTGGCAGCACAAACATGACCTTGCTCTATGTGCCACCCCAAGGGATGAATAAATACCAACTTGTTTTGAAAGGCTTCCCTGTGTCACTGAAAGCCTTCAGTGACTGTGCTGCTCATCCATGAAAACAAGTACAGTCTCACCTGGGCTCACTGCATAACCACATTAAAAAACATACCTGTCTTGGAGCTGAAGACCTTTGCCTTTAGAAACGTACATAAATGGCCCATCTCACCACAGTAATTTCCTGAGACCCCGTCAATAGCAGCTTGCCTGGACATGCCAAACAGTTTAATTTTACACACTCACATATCATTCCAGAGACGGAAAAATGCCAGCCTACCCCTGGGGGCAGAGGCTACCCAGGCAGTCCAACAAGGATCCCAGTTCACTGTCAAGCTTGTCAAGTCACCAAATGTACCTTCTCTCATCTAACATTAGTTAGCCGTATTATCAAAAACATCTGACAATTACTACTTCGTTGATCTCCCACCCCTTCCTCACATCAAAATATGAGATGTTTTAGTGGTTTGCATACATTTGTTTTAATTTCCAAATCATCATAACACCATTATTCATTCCTTCAAAAAGATGTATCACTGCAATGAGATGAACAGTGCAAATGGTGAAGTTTAATCTTAGTATTATGTCTTCAGTAACCGATGAGCAAAACCTGTCAAGTAGAGCTTAGTAGGCACAATTATATACAAAACTAAGAGGGAAGGGCTGAAGTGATGCCTTAAGATTCTTAAGGCATGTAGCATATAGATTTTTAATATAGCTGTATAGTTTCTAACACTTCAAAACAGCAGTTACTATACCCCTCCTTTCTCACACTTTGTGTCAAATTCTCAAAATTCTTCATATTTTCTTTAATGTTGTTTTCAAGGAGAAAGGTTTTAGTGAGTAGATCTTGCATCTAGTTTAGGACATGTACCTCAAAGGACATAATCAGATATCAACCTAGAAGGCCCAGGAACCTTGGAGAAGCTCCGAAGAAGGCATGTGATGCTGAAGATGATGGTGAGGAAGGAAGGAGTCTTGAGGCCTCCAACTCAATTCCAGGAGACATGCCAAGGGGAAGACCTGAGGGAGGTTCTGGGGATGGACAATTTCTAGGTTGGATGTATCCATTAGATATGATAATTAATTAGTGCTATAAAATTGTAGAAGCCTTATGCCGTATCTTGCACTTATGTATTTAGTGTACCTTAAAGTGCTCTCTGTCTTATTGATACTAATATGGTCTTGAAAGTTCTTTTCTTCCATTTTAAGCATCAGAAAAATTTATGCAATACAGTGTTTCAACACCTCATAAAACTTTAAAAATACAAACAAAGCCCCACAATTTCCAAGAAGTACACACTGACATAATCTTTTCTTTCTCAAGCTGGCAGCTGTCTCAAAACAGCACCAAATGTTCAGAAGTAACTTAACAGTTCTTCACATCCAGTGGAGTTCCAACTTGCTATCTTGTGTCCACTTTAACGCACAGAACCACAAATAGACTTTTTTGGTTTGACTTTTTTTGGACATATTAAAATCTGACAATTTTTTGGCCTTAACCTTGTGAGATATTTTCATCAGACATACACTGGAGCAAAGAATGAGGCAAAATGCCTTCAGGACTGCCCATCTCTCAGTGGTGACAGGCCAGCTTCCCAGCACTGCTCTAGTGTTTTCTTAATTCACAAGGACACTCCGGCAAGAGTTGAGCATAAGTGGTGCATGTTTCTATAACTCAGCTTTCTGACAATAGATGCATTTAGCTTGAGTATTTGGAAATGGCAATAAATCCGTGCCAAGAATGAAAACCCCTGAAAATCCCACCTTCATTCCATAGCTTCACTATTTATAAAGCAGGGACTATGCTTTGCCCCAACAGTGTCAGAAAGCTATACAAGATCTTCAGTGTGTGCCATGGCTAGAAGCACAAAGTACTAATTAGAATTTACATGCAATGAATGATTAATTAGCTTTCCTACCAGTAATTTTATGAGAGAGTTGGTACATCCTTTCTATGTATAGCTTCCAGCTGCTCACAAGACAGGCTTTTGCTAGAAAACATGGCAAAATCCTTCAGTCATATTGTGTACCGGGATGTACACGAACAGCACCAGATGGCTTCCACTGCCTGAGAAACTACCCGCCTTGAGGTTACACCTTCAGTGGCAAAATCTGGATTTCATTGCTGGTGAGAAGAAGCTGTGTCTTGGAGGAGTTTCAAGTGATTTCAGCCTGCTTGGACACTTGGCCAAAATTTCTCATTGCCTCTCCAGCTTGACAGTAAGAAACTCAGTGCTTTTGCTCATCTTGGTTGTTGCTGTCTGCAAGGAAACTGCTCACAGATTCTCAAAAATAGGTGTCTTACTAGCTTGCCCAGATAAGATATAGTGGTAGAAACACATGGAAGAGAGGTAAGGTAAGCTAAGAAATTCCTCTGGGTTAAATGCTAACAGCTAGAAAGTCTGAGGACAGATGAGCCAATTTCTTTGCATTGCCATGCTTGTTAATACAGTCCACATCCATGCTGAGGATGAGTGAGTGTTGTGCAACTGAGATCTAAAAATCAGAGCTGTGAGATACAATGTTTTAATGCACAAAGCAGCTGAATATTTAATCAGACACCAACAGTGATGTAAATTTCACCCACATGATCTTTCTGTTCTCCAAGTACTGAAATACCTTAATTGTCACAGGAAAGGAGCCAAGTTCTCTCCTTTTGGAGATGAATTACACCAACACATTAAACCATCTAACAAGGTGACACTAACAGCATTAGTACTTAGGGAAGCCTTATTCAACAGCCAAAAACACTGTGAAAATCTCCTACTGCCTTCAACACGCACCACAAAGAAATGAGAAAAATAATATGGCCCAAACTTATCAATCATCAGCATTTTATTAAGCTACTGTACAAAAAGCAAGTAAACAACACTGGATCTACCAAATGTCCTGACAAGATTTTTATATATTAATAGTAAACTTCAGCTGACTGCTGATTCCCCAGTCTCTAACAGCACATACTGGAGACGCTTCTGCATATAGATATCGTGGCTGTATTTCTAGGCTGTGATGAGCTTCATGATTTCAGTCAGCTGAGCATTAAAACATGTTGGGGCGTTTTAATGAAACTGAAAAGAGAACAACAAAGTGCAGTACCAAATGCTTGCAATTCAAAGTGCATTAAGACAGAAGCATGCCCAAGATTTCTCCCTCCCCTTATGAAGGCTTCTCCTTTTTTTGCCAGCATAACTTCAATGTCCTAGCTAGTCTACATTTTTATCAGTAATACCAATAAAATACAACTACTTTTTTTACCCGTAGCAGCACAAGTACACTCACCAACTTTTCCAGGAAACATCATTCCTAGTGAAAGTGTGCTTCTGCCACTTGGCAACTGGTAATTGAGGAGAGGGAAACCATGCTGTTTTGTCAAGCCCTTTTTGCCTCTTCCTCTCTCTCTCTCAAAGCTCCCAAGAATGACTTTCTGATTTCCCCCTTCACACTTTCAACTCTGACTACCTTGGCATCTCATACTCATCGCTGTCACAGGCAATATCTGGAGTCCAGAATGTAGGAAATCTCTACAAAACACTTAAACAAAATACAGACTTTGCAAAGCTGTCATGCGCTTTCTGAAAACATAATCTAACCCAGTCAGCTAAAACTGCTCCTGTGGTTTCACTCACACCACGCCTGCAGGCTGCAGTTTGTCAGCAGTAATACCAGAGGAAGGTTCACAGGGAGGAGGCAAGGGCTGTTGAACAGTTTCAAGAACACACCTTGGTGACTCTACAGAGTCTCTGGCATGGCCAGGCAGATGAGACACACAATACGTAGGCTGCTGGAACCGCCCTGCTTGACACCAGCTCCACAATTTCACCGACATACCTTCCTCCTCCTTGCCGAGCCTCTCTGCAAAGGCACTACATGCTTGTTCCATCTTGTGTACAGACTACGTGACACTATTGCACACAAGAATGTGGGAAACACTGTGCTCTGCACCTGCACAGCACAAGATTACAAGAGCAAACCATATGGGGAGACCACATCCCCACTGTATGACAGCTACCACCCTCACTTTCTGCCTGCTGCTCCCACCCATGTATGGCAGCCCACATTATGCTCAAACTTATCTCAGTATGGGGCAAAAACTTTAAAGTATGAAGCAAGCTATTGTTTAACATGTAACCTCCTCAACTTTCAACACTTGAAGTTTACTATATCTAATTTGCACATCTTGAGGTCTTCCTTTCCTAAACTTCATGAACTGGTGCTACACTTGCCACAGAAAGCAGAGCAGTATTAAGAGAAGCCTAATCAAAGAACAGCAGTGCTGACAAGACTGATAATTTGGCTACACAGGAGGAAATGTAAACAAAGAGTAGATTCACTGAACAAAAAATAAAGGGGGGAGGACAGTAAGGACAGAGGGCAGATCAAAGCAGATGACGCTCCCCAGGAACACTGTTGATCACAGGGCTAGGAACACGTTGCATAGGTAAAAGCTGTGAAGTTCCTAGTAATAAAGGATTCTGCAGTTCCCTTTCATCCACAGACACTAACACCACCTATTGAAAAGACTGTTTCCCTGCACAACACATACGGTACTGCTTATTAATTTATTTGGCATGGCTACTTACAGTCTTCAATCTGAGAGAGGCCAGTTTAGCTATTAACACTATGTTCACTTTATAAAGCTGCTTGTGGTCACGTAAGAGCAAGAAGTGAGAGGCCACTGTGACACTCCAGGGTGTCACTTCACCTATGCTTTGCCAGCTATTCCCCCTCACAGCTGTCAATGCAAACACCTACCCTGAGAAAGCAATGACCTTCCTCAGACAGACACAGTAAGCCTTTTGCTTCCCAGCATCACTGCCTTTTGTCTAGGGGACACAGTCTCTTTGAGGAGCCATAGGTAGACTGTCACGGGCACAGCCAGCTGGAGAAAGGCTGGTCAGGCAGAGAAGGATTCGGTCTAACTAAAGCCAGCAGAGGCAAGAATCCAGTTTCAAAGCCTGTAGGTAAAAAAGGGTAGCTCTTTCAAAGAGGGAAGGCACCAGGACTAGTTAAAGAAACACAGGAAAAAAGGTATGTTTGGAAAACCCAGAGAGAGCCTGTTTCTGTAGAAGCCTTCAGGCTTCCACAGAGAACTGTAAATGTGGTCAGTTGCCCAGGTTTGCTGGCCACTGGCAGCGCAGAAGCTGCGGCTGGGTCGTGACTATTGAGAAATCCCCAAAGTCCACCATGTGCACCCCAGAAAGTACAATAGCTCCAAAGCAGCAAATTCAGTGTGAGGAGGATGTGCTAGACCTTGAGGTGACATGCTGAGGATGGACGGCAGAGGTGTAAGGGGGCATTAAGGAGATCGGTGCGTCGATGCAGGATTTGATACGCTGGTACTACACACTGCAAAGCCATGAGGCTTCACAGAGTCTCACTTGTGGCAGCCATAGGCTTTGATTAACTAGCACATGATTTTCAAAAGCACTTGGTGTGCTCCTTGCTCTGCTTCCATTTATTTCAATCCTGCAGTGGTTTGCAGGACAAAGCCACACACCCCTGAAAAAGCCCATACCTGCACAGTGCAGACTCAGAACAGCACCCTTGCCCTGGCTTTCAAGGACATTCTCATCAGGTTCACAAGTACTGCCTGAAAATACTTTACTGCAAAGAAGCACAACGACTGGGAAAAGAGAGTTAATGAATGCAATGCTAGCAAACATTATTTTTTACTATTTATTAATTTTATCTATTAGGCATTCTGAGAAAAGGAGATATGGGCATCTCCATATTCCTTTTCAGTGAGGTTACATTTGGTTTACATTAGTTTAGCTGTGTAAAAGGCAGGTCAGGTGTTTAAGACAGCAAGCATTTCTTCACAGCTCTTTTCAGCTAGCAAAAATATTTCATTTCTGAGAAGAAAATGACATTTTACACAGAACTTTCGGATAAAGTCTCATTTCCAATACAGCCTAAGGAGGAGTATCAGGCTGTTTAATGATAACTGAGTCAAACTTTAAATTATCACATAGTTATGCATCTTATGCAAGATTTGATGTCTATAGACAACAGAACAAGCAAAAAGCATACACTATGAGCCAGAATCAAACTCAATCTTACTATATAATAGTACACACTGAAAAACAAGCCAGCCACTTTTCCATCAGGAAAGGGGACATTCATCTTGAAAACCCTACACACATTTGTGAGACTTGAAAAGCAAATCATACAGAATGCTGTACCTTCACCTTAACCAAACTAAGATTGTTACCTCAAAACTCACACACCCTGTACATTTTCATGCAAAGGAAACACAGAAATGCAAGGGGAAAAAATATCCTTACTGAGGGAAAACACCTGGGCTGCTTTTCTGGGAGAACAGAATTTTTAGAGTTGGTGGGGAAAGATTTCTTATTTCAGACATCTATTCATAGACTCCCACATACAAAAAACCCACCCAATAGCTGCCTATAATAATCCACAGTTGTGTCATATAACACGTCCTGAAGACAAGAAAAACCAATTCCCAGCATCAACAGCCACCAAAATATTAAATCTTTCCTAGAAGCTGTGACTCTCAGCCCTACATATTCAGCTTAATGAAGCCATCACTTTTGTCCAGCACAGACAACTATTCTGAACACAAAAAGCTTGGGGCTTTCAGAAAACTAGTGTCTAGCTTCTTTCCTACCATCTTGCTTTACCTCACCACACACAGTTACCCACCCATTTTATTCTGAATGCATCTTTCAGCTTCAGCATGGTTGCAGGAAAGAGGACAGTCATTAGTAGCCAGTGCTACTGTTTCTAAATGAAGTCAGTTTTAAATCCCTTCTTCTAATTTTAAAATTACTCTGAAGCCAAAACATTAATTCAGCCGAAATGGACATGCTGTAAAGCAAATTCATGTTGCTGCAGTCACAAGGGAAGGATAATAACCTCACATAGCTTGGTCGGATCCTGTGAGCAATCAAAGCGCAAAAGGGATGAGTACGAAGGAACATCCGTGGCTCTGCAAGGGGTGGCCAGTTAAAAATCTGTCTCTTTTTACAAAGGGCACTGAAACATAAATTGTGTCATAATCCTTTATAATTCTTCCAGTTTAATGTCAGCAGTTGCAGGCCAGCTCTGAAGGTGTGACTTTGCATGGGCCTCTCCTTCCCACAGATCCCTCAGCTTGTTCATTTCCAAGCACATCCTCCCAGCCTTTATCAGGACTGATGCACTGAAGCAGAGCTGCCATGCCTCTATGACATCTACAGCATGCAGTTCTGCTTTGGGGGTGCAGACAAAATGGGATAAATGCAAAGCAGTGCTCTCACAGACCACAGCACTTGGGAAGAGTTGCAGTAGCTGCCTGCTGAGACTCAGCTCCATGCCCAAACAGTGTGGAAAAATGATCCTGGATCCCTTGTGAAAAGCTTGTTCAGTGGAACCTCCTGGAGCTGCTGGTGTTTAAGCTCTTGCTTTGCATTGTTTCACTGATGCAAGGAGGAGGAACTGTCATCCCACCAGTGAGTAGCTGTCAACCCTCTGTACTCAATGCAGTAGCCACAGCTCCTTGTCTGCAACCTGCACAAAACAAACCCCAGCCCTGCCTCCTCTCCTCCAGAGCAACCAGGGCCTCCTGGCTGACTTCTCACCCACCAGGAAGAGGCTAAAAGAGAAAGATGTGCACAGACTGTCCTTCCAGCCAGGTCGCACATCTGAATTCTCAGCTGTCACAGGGTTTATGACTAAGAGGCATCCACAGCAAGCACCGAGGTCTCCGGTCGCTGTAACACTGTGCTGGAGCTCAGGACAAGGGGACTTCGAAAAGAAAGGTCAGAGAAATCCAGAATTGTGTTGGGGTTTTTTGTTTGCTAGTTTTGGTGCTTTTTTCCTGCTTTTTGAAAGAGAATTAACCTAATGATATTTCTACCCTGCAGCTACGAGCAGAGAGATTCCACAACCATACAGAAGTCCTGCTCCCTTCCACATTAGCATCCACACAGGAATTTTGGTAAAAGCAGCATAAGGTTTGCCACTGTATGTTACCAGATGAAAGGTTCAAGGCAAATTTGGTATTTTTCTGTCACTCCCTTGAAACACTAATTACCAAAGCCCAGGTTCTCTCACTAGCTGAAGTCAAATGAAGGCCAAATGACTTGAAGAGAACACATCTGTAGACCTGAAAATGAGTTGCCCATCCCAGACTCAAGCACATTGTTAAAGCTTTATGAACTGCTAACAGCCAGCTATTTGCTTTATAATGTAATGATATCTCTGTATATATCTCTGTAATTCAGCCCGTGGTCATGGTGAGAGAACACTGGAACAGCATCTACCCCTCTGAATTCCTGCCAAGTGACTGTAGAGACACAAACTACAGACTGTTACGGGAAAAGGGGAACAAACCAGACATCCATCCTAAAGAGGCATGGACTCCTCAAGGAGCTTGTGAATCACCCCAATTCGAAGAAGCAATGAATTGGTCAAGTGTGTGACAACGTGGGAAGATGGCTCTTGGTAGAGCCCACAGGAGCGGCACACCTGGTATTTCCAAAAGTAGGGAGTCAAACAATCGCTTTTAGCCAAAAGGAACGTTTTTTTAGTTAGGATAAACTTCTTAGGCATATTAAATATTAATTTTACCAACACGATGTAAAATCCAAGGAAAGGGCACTTCCAGAAAATAAACACCTACTGACACTCTTTCAGTGGCACACACTCCCCAGTTATTTCTGTTCCCTGTAGTGGAGAGGCATAAGAATCACTTTGCCAGCTGCAATCGCTGCCTCAGCATTACATTCACAAGGTCAGCCAATGTGACAGTAAACACAGCTTTTTAATTAAAAAGCTTTCTTTCTTTTCAAAAGGTGCCCTCTGAAGGAGTCCTCCATGAGGAATTGCTGAAACAATTGTGTGCCACTGCTTGACATTTTTGTGACTAGCATGAATGAGAAGCAGAATTGAATCCTATTACAGATAAGCACAAATGGACAGCAGAACAAGAGAAAAAAATATCCAAAATACATAGTAAGGGAAGAAAGAGATGCAAAGTCTTAAAAAGCACTCACTGCAAATATAATAACTCTTCTCCCACTGGAAGTAACTAATAAAACCTGCAGGCTGTGGAAGGAGAACATGATTGGATCCATGTTCAGTGCATTGCAAAGTCCCAGAATTCTATTCACAAGCCAGTATCATGCTGGGTAATAACCATCCCTAAACAACATGATCATATACTCTGAAAATGCTAATTGAAGCTTTTAGCATGCTGGGAGCACAAGTCTTATGTACACACACACAGAAAGTGTGAGAAATAAAAGGGAGTTTCCTCTTATGAGCACAGACCTGAGCAGCAGGAAGGGGATCGCTCCACTCCTATGAAGTCTTATAACCTTCAAAAGGTTCAAGACCCCCTGCATATTTCCATGTCTTGGTGTTACTCTCAAGCACAACCAAGGCACTCTTTAGGCCATGGTAAGCATTTCTGTAGTCCAGAGGGGGATCTCCAGGGGCTGCCTGAAGGGGACAGTCAGTACTGTGTCACAGCTTTCCTGCACCAGGAGATGTGGCTCACCTCCAGAACTGGACAGAGGTCAGCCACTTACAGCTGTCCTCAGGGGCTTGGCAGTATCAAGCCACAGGGCAGTAAAACCAAGAGACCTCAGCCCACACTACCCTGTCCAGCAGAGGCTGGAGAGATGCAGCTGCAAGACTCCCAGTTCCAGGCGTTTCTCCCCTTCACTACTTCAGGCAGTCTTTTGTATAATTTCCAACAGCTCAGGACACTATGTTCCACACCTACAGCTTCACTACCTATTAGCCATGGCTTCATTCACAGATCCACAATGGAAATTTCCAATGGAAAACAGAAAATATGATCTTTGACAAGTCTTTCTACACAGAAAGTGTAAGGTTGTCTTTATGTCATGTAGGGGAAGTGGGGGTGAAAGAGGAAGGCTTGATTCTCATTGTTCCTATTTGCAAAGGAAAACTTTCCCAACGCTGTGAGACAAAGCAGAGCCACACAAAGCAATATGTGGGACAGGACTCTCTCCCAGTTTACTGTTACCATAAGGATTGCTGTGACTATTCACCATGAACAGTCTCTAAAGAGATGTTCCTTGCTTTACAGTACATCCCTCTCAACTGCCCCAGCCAGCAGAAATCTCACTGGAAGCACAGTCAATAGTACTGTGTTGGTAGAGAAGCATGATTTCTCAAGAACGGCCACAGGCTTCTTAGAGAGTAGCACAGCAGAACCTTAATCAGAATAAACCAAACCTTCAGGATAACTGGGAGCTGGTGTCACATCTTGGTGACAGACTCTTCATTTAAGGGGTAGAAGGGCATTTGGGATCAAACATAGAGATCTTTTTATTTCTATTTCCAAATCTCTTCTACAGTCCTAGCAGAAGGCAGAATTACCTAGTTGACAGAGGTCTACACTTCAGCATTCCAGATTCATGAGATCCATTTCCAGCTCTGATCTTCTACTTGCTGTGAATCCTCCGTTTTCGTCACCATCTTATGCTTGCTTTATTTGATGGGTAAAACAGTAGGCTAGTTAGGTGACTTGCAGGATGAAGTATCCTCACCAGTTTGAGCTGAATATTCACTAGGCTTGTCTTCCTTTCACTAAGCACCTCATTTATTCCAGGGCCTAAATTTACAGTCCTTGAAAGATGAATAGTGTGTTGTGCACAGACAGGGCTGAAGCGATCCTGATAATCCCAACCTCTTACAGGAATTGTCCAGAAAGCACTCTGGAAAAGCAAGAGGCCATATCCAACCCAAGGCCACCTTTTCTAATCCAGCATCTTGGTCATGCAGCTTCCAACACCTACCACCCATTTTGAGAGAAATAGACAAAGGACACTGACAGAGAAAAGGAGCAGTGGAACCAGTCATGTCAGATTTGCACATACTACATGGAGAATTGGCTATTTTGAACACACCTTATCTCTCTTTCATGCAATAATAGGTAACACTATGGAAGCCCCAAGTCTTACAGAGGGCAGCCTGCAATTTGAGGAATTTTTACACTAATTATTCACAGCAGGATTTTTTATTATATTATGGAAACAGAAACACCAGTACCTTTACCACGTGCCAAAACCAAGAAGTTAATGGCATGTAACCTGAAAGGCCAACATTCAAAAGAGTCCACAAGAAAGGCTTCAAGGTTTCTTCAAATAACAATTCACAATTACATCACTCCTTCATCCTGGGAAGGAGAAGCAGTATCTGCCTATGGTTCTGCTCTCATGAATTCTGCCCACTTCAACACAACAAAGAAAATGCAAGATTAGTCTGGGGAACATAGTACTACAATGGCTTTCTTCCAGGTTAAGAAAGCACAAAGGGGTGAAGGCACAAGTTGACAAGGGATTCCAAGAGGTGAAAACAAAATTTACAAACTCTTTTGGCCAAAAGCAAGTTTGTTCCCCACAACTATACTAAGATCCACTTGTACTCTTTGACATTAATGAGAAACTTCCCAGCAATAACTGAACAATGCAGTGTAATTGGAAAGAAAGCAGAAGACACTTGTGACTCATGGGCCTCTTTTTTATGAAAGGGAAACATAATGCCAAATAACAAAGCCTCCCCTGAGATCATCTGTGCTTGCCTCAGTTTTGATGCAATTCCCAGACAGAGTGAGCAGACCTGTCTCCTCACCCATGCTGCTCAGCTTCAGCTTTCCAGAGCCAGCTAGTATTATTCAGCATCATTACTGTGTTACGTGACATGATTATCAGCTCTGTGAGCTGCTCCAGCTCTAGAGCAATCAGCACAAAGCAGCTTCCATAATCTTCTCAGCCCACCAGCTTCAAGACAGTTTGAAGCGCATATAAAAAGCAGACTTACCTGGCTTGCTTCCTTCACAGTCATGTCCCAGTTGACCTTTGGTGTTCAAGCCACAGGTATACACCTCCCCATCTTCCAGCAGGAACACAGAGTGGTTTCCTCCACATGCCACCTCCTTGACATTTCTGTCATGAATGAATCCATATACCTGTGGTTCAGGAATGATGACCTGGAGGTTGCTACAACCTATCCCAGGTTGTCCAAAAGACGAGTAGCCCCAGCATAGCATTTTCTCTCTTTTCAGCAAGTCATTTATCCTTCCTGGGCAAGAGAAACAGGGGAATGAGTGTGAATGAAGAAAGTACTCCACAAGTGATCCTACAGAGATCCTGCTGCTCAGAGAGGAGGTGGAAAAAACCAGAAAAGTTATTTCCTGCATGACTGTCAGGTTTGCAAACTGCCAGTAAACCATAACACAAAGAGGAACCAAGGCAGCTTAGCGCTGATACTGAATCAGCACCTTCATGGCTTGGCTATCTCCATCTCCAAGGCAGCAGAAGTGTTCTGAAACACAGCAGACAGAGCTTTTTCTTTGGAAAAATCACTCTGCTTCAAACCCCAAATATCAAACAACTCCCCAAACCAAATGTAATGCTTTTTAGACTAACAGGTCCAAACCTGAACTTTTAGAATTATAGGATCATATTTGAGACCACTTTTAAAGAAATCTATAAAAATTACCTCAAAGGTGGTCAGACTCGTCCTGAACAGACCGATATAGTATTTGTGGTGTACTGGCCAATGCAGAACTGCATTATTTCTGACAAACCCAGATTAAGAAGTATTTTACTCCAGTGAACACGTTCTTGAAACCCAAATTTGTGCATGTACACACACACCCCCCTAAACTGCAGCAAGAATTTCCCAAGAAGCAGCACACTGACAGCTTGGCCCTGACAGCAATGGGCAAGTAAAGTTGATGTAACTTGCCAGCAGTCAGGTGTTATCTTTTGTGCTGCGCTCAGTGAAAGTCAGGGATTTGAGAGTGGAGTAACATGGGAAGGGATAAAAACATAGCAACAGAAAAGGTCCAAGGATTTACTCAGATTGAACTTCAGAATGACAACAGGATGCTAATGGATAAAAGCTGGGGGAAGGGAAACTAAAAGATTTTAGTAACACTCCCTTGTCAATCCTAATCTCAATAGGTTTGGGTTATTTGTTAAGCATGCTATACTAATAAGACATTGAGAACTCCTCTGATTGAGCCAGAAACTAATTAAAACTTTTTTTTTTTCAAAGGGAAGAAGAAAGAAGATTAGAAAATGAAATATCTGAGACATCAAGTCTTATGACACACTATGCCAAGTTTTAAGCTAGGGCAATTTACAGCAGCAGCAGCAGCATTTTCTATCTTAGCACAGGACAGAAAACCAAAAGACAACCCTTGAAACACCGAAGATTCCTTCTCACACTCGGAGCAGACAGGAAACACATGCATTCAGTGTGTTTCCAAAACCTGGTGCTAATTCAAGCTCTAGGTATTAGCAATAAAGCCTTTCCTAATCTAAGCCGTAAGTAACCAGTGTTCATCTCTCACCACGCTACCCTTGCCTGTATCCTTGCCTGCCACCAGTGGTCACTTCCCCTGAGACAGGACGAAGCTGGAGGGGGGGAAGGGAGAGGATTGGATTTTCCAGTTAGTACTTCATCAGTGCTGCAATTTCCTACCACAAACCGTTTACCAGGATCTCTTATTAGGTGCTTTAAATCATGCTGTGAACCCCATTTATCTCTACCAGACCTTACTCCTCTGTAGCATAATTCAATTCATTCACACCCACACACGTGCTTATCATTGGCCAGCTTCAAAGCATCAAGAGGAAAAAGCAGGAGGTTACAAGGCTGTGCCCAGTTAAATCAGTCATGGTGTACACTCTGCATTTGCTTGCCCTCAGCACAAAAGCCTGAAAGGCATCCTCTACACTGGCTGTGCTAAGAATAGGAATGAAGTGGGACACAAGAAAATTGAAGTGTGCCCATGCGCTTTAAATGACACAACTGCTACATTTAGAGCGAACTTCATGTTCCATTACAACAAAATAAAACAAAAAACCCACACCATAAATGCACGAGCAACATCCTGAAGGCAATAGAGAATAATTTCCAAACAGACACCTGAAACTGCAGAAATCTGGGACTGTAATTTCTCTCAGTCTGGGGAATTGCCTTATTATGAAGATATAAGAAAGATATAAGCAGCACAATAGCAACAATCCTGAAGATCCAAAGATCACATCCCCTGCTAAGACAAACAGATACTGCCTCTGTGCTCAAAAGATTTCACCAGTATACAACCTGAACTACAATGACATTGTACAACATGAGCTAAATATTAATTTGGGATACCTTCTAAAAGGGTTCCTCAACAGTCTGCTCTCTATAGACTGATCGTCTTCCCCAGTGCTAGTTTCATTTAAAAATGCTAAGAATACTTTAATTGCTCTCCTTATGTTCATATTACACACAAGAATTTGTTGCTTATGGGCAGGGGGATGTGACATGATTGGTAAGAGATGTTTTTACATCCAGCTAAGACACTATTCAAAACAGGAAGAGTTCAAACTCCTGGTAATTCACATGCTGGGGTGGTATTTCAGAGTTCAATCCTCATTCACGCTAGTGGCCACATTTTCTGAAGCCCCTCAAGTTTAACAATCCCAATGGCAGACATGGAAAATCTAGTCTTTACTAGATTTTTTTTTTAAACCATCCCACCCATCCTCCAAATATTTTACCAATAAATTCCTGCGCAGTTCAGTTTGTTGGTGAGTACTTTCCACTGGAGAGCAGCACTTTCCACTGGAGAGAGAAAACCAACATAGCCACTTTCAATTTGAGTGTACAGGCAGAGCAATGTATTTCCAATGGCCTGGTGAATTTACTTATGTTGAAGACAGCAGATTTTTAAATCCACAACTTTAAGACAATTTATTTTCTCCCCCCCCAAAAAAGCTGCTGCAGATCTAAATATATTGTGTGTTCAAGTAGGAGCTGTGTCCTGAAACGCACCGAGGCTTTAAATGACAATTTCACATTCGGTTTGCAACCTGGTTAAAGCAGTTACTCTTCTCTAACAGTAGCAGAGGAAGTAAAAACGCATATTACAATGCAAACTACCTCTACAAGTTGCATATCTTTCTTATACTAAAACAATTACATTAAAAGTTTCTGGTGTAGGTAAGCACTAACAGATAGGCGTCTGCATGTACACACACACATATACATAAATACAAATATAGATATGATTTGTATCCACTTATCTGAAATTTTAAAAGTGATTAATATTCCTAGCACCCAGCATAAAACACCTTTAATAAGATGAATTTTTATTTACAGAGGACAAACCCTAGGGAAGATGTTTTTCTTAAATGCATCAGTTAGGTCATTAAAGTTCCCAGTTCCTTTTAAAAACTGGATTGCAAGAAGCGCACAAGAACTGCAGTACCCTACCACAACATCTATTCCTGTTCTTCACAGATCACAACACAGCCAGCTTGGGATTCATGTTTCAGAGATAAGAGCAGATGCAATGCAGTAAAGCCAGTCATCTGCAGAGAATCCCCACATATAACAAACATTTCAAAAAAAAAAAAGGGGGGGAGGAGGGGAGAGGAAAGTATGGCCACATTCTCAAAGCCTGACATTCCAGGAATAATTCACCATCAAAACAGTGAAGGATGTACATAGCACAGCTAGAACTAGGAAAATCTCACACTGTGAGGAATATTTTGAGGAAACCTATTGTGGGTGGAAGACCCACCCTCTGCTATAATAAGGCTCAGCTGACATACTAAGTATATATCCTTTGGTGAAAAAACAACCGCACTGGTTTGGTAAAAAAAATAACACTACATGTGCAATCATGACAGGATGTGTTTTATTTTGCCTTTTTCCCCCCTCTCTTTCTTGCTAATAGCTCTCATGCCATACACAGTCTCGTCACACAATCACACAATCACATTCTAAAGCCACTTCTACTCTGCCCTTTCTGGGAAAGTCAGCTAAGTAAATACGGTGACTGCAACAAGCAACACTCAAGGCTGAATGCTCCCTAAACAAAGAGATCTGTCAAGCGGCAGGGCATGAATAAACAAGCTTTTCCTTCCTCCTTGTTTGTGAGATTTCAGCTAGCAAGTGTATTCCTTCTATCAGCATTGCTCAATGACGGAAATTACTGCTTCTTTCTGCCGCTCAGCCTCCAAGCCCACCTTGTCCTTCCTCCTGCCTTCGTTTTAGTCCAACTCAATGTCCAATGTAAACAAGGCTACGGAGCAAGAGAACACAAGGTGTACCAGCAAAGGAGTTAGAGAAGGAACAGGGCATTTCCACTGCACAACCACACGCTCTCAGCTGGATGCGCTCCCATTTAAAAATAGATACCCAAAACCAAACCAGGCACCCTACCCGTCACCTCCATTTTGCAGTCCCGGTACGAACACCTCCCTGCCTTCACCCCGCACACACGAGCTTCTCGGCTTCCGTGCCGCTGCCGCTTCCCACACCCAGACCGCCGATCCTCGGCGGGCGGGCACGCACGGCGGGCACGCACGGCGGGACCCGGCGGGCGGGCACGCACGGCGGGCCCCCGGTCCCCAGCAGCGGCCTCAGAGTCGCTCTGACAGCATCCCCGCTGCCCGCCCCGCAGCCGGGTGATGCGCCGGCAGCGGCACCAGCAGCGCCGCCTGGCTCCTGCCGCATCCCCGCGGCCGCCTCCGGCTGCCCGCCCCGGCCCGGGGGGGCTCCGCCGCGCCCCAGCCCCGGCACCCCACGCACCGTGTGGGCCCCGGGACCGACAGCAGCCCCACCGCAGGTCCGTGTTCCCCCTCCACAGCACTCACCGCCGCTGCCGCCGCGGCGACGACGACGAGAAGGAAGTCCGACCCCGCTGCCGCCGCCGCCGCCGCCGGGAGTGACGTGCGGCGCGGCCAATACGCAGGGCGGGCCCAGCCCCCGGCGGGCGCGGGGAGGG
Organism: Grallaria varia; assembly: GCA_013396735.1. Taxonomy (NCBI): domain Eukaryota; kingdom Metazoa; phylum Chordata; class Aves; order Passeriformes; family Formicariidae; genus Grallaria; species Grallaria varia. The sequence continues at coordinate 79,980 of VWZG01012805.1, read as the reverse complement.
CCGGGAATCTCCCTGGGGTCAGAGCGCCTTGGCCCGCCCGCCGGTGTTGGAATACGGCGGGAACGGGGTTGCCGGCGGAGCGCTGTGGAGAGGCGGATGCCGCCCGCAGCGGGAGCCTCAGCCCCTCCGGGTGAGCAGGTCAGCGGCCGCTCTGAGGGCGGCAGACACCGGCGGGCAGAGTTAAGCGCGGTGTAGAAGTTAAGCTGTTCTAAATCAAGGACTCCGGGCAAGGCCGTCTTTCCACTGTTTGAACTTATCGATGACAAGAGTCAGTTCCTTTCCCCGAGCGCGGGTTTTCATCTCGCATTTCACGCGGCCTGCAGGCACCTGCCAGGCTCATTTGTTTAGGAAGGCGTACATTTTATACAAAGTTTCAACCTCAGGAAGAGGTTTGTTGCTAGGGTATAAATCTCTGTTGAGAGAAAAGCGGGGAGGGGATGAAAAAGAGGCCAATGAGCGAGCAATTATGTAACTCCTGAGTTGTCATTTTCTGGTTTTAATGCCATCCATTAGGAAAAGGTTGCATTGCGCAAGCTGGATCCCACTCAGACCACCAAAGGGCCAGTCAATACCTGAGCGAACCTCAGACAGATGTTTGCAAGGCCTCGGGATGGGGGGCAGAGGTCCCTAAAGCAAGCGCAGTGCCCACAAGTGTTCATCACCTTATACCACATCTCTGGCTCTTTGCAGTGTTTGTGCACTTACCACGCAGCATGTCACGAATCAGGTACCAAATGGCCCGTATTTGCACAGATCGCATGTGTTTAGCATAAAAAGAGCTACTCTAGTGTAAAATTACACCTGTGATGTGACAGCTTTGACTTAACCAGTGTTACAAGCAGCTTCTGGAATAACTAAAAGCATAGGTAAAGGGAAAAAATATTTCCTGTGTTTGCCTTTGTTTTATTTCATTGTCTGGAGTTCTTTGCAAAATAGTCAGCGTTTCCCTTCACAACTCAGTTTCCTCTGTTCCTGACTGAGCAATCAAGGAGGGCAAGGTACACACAGAAAAAAAAGTTAAAAGAAAAGGAAGCAGATGATGGAGCAAAGCCTGCAATTTGCACGAGGGAGGCAGGACTCTCTTGTTGAAACCATTTTCTTGTTGAAACCATTTTAGCTTTGCGGAGAACTTTCAAGGCTGCTCATTCATGAATGGATACAATTTTAGATCAAGACCCCAAAACAGCCCCTCTCTGGCCGTGTCCCTGCACTCTGCTGTGCACACCTCCCACTGGAGCCCGCTGCTGCCACTGCGGATTTCCTCCTAAGAGCCCAGGTTGTCACACCATGGGTCTTCTTCGTCTGGGCTGGATCAGGCTGGAGTGCAGGTCTCCCTGCTGGCTAAGGGCTGCTCCAGGTAGGCCCATGATGAGGCTGGACCTTTGCCAGAAGAACATGTAGCTCACCATTTCCATTGATGGGTTAGGTCATCCAGAGACCAGGTCTGAAGGTATTCAGAGATGACAATATGTGCAGTTCATCCTGATTTCCAAAGCACCCCTCGTCTCCCAAGCAGCTGAATAGCAGTCCAGTATCCAGAAGCACATGGGCAAGCATTTAGTGAGATCTCCTGAATGTTGCAGTAGTACAGGTTCATTAGAGTTATCTCCACAAAGGAAGATGAGGTGGCACCTTCCACCTGTCCTGCAAACCCTGTTCCAGTAGGAGTTTTCCCCCAGAGCCCTTTACTAGGTACCATTCACAGCTCTCTGCTCCCGTGGGCCATGGCACACACCTGAGACGGCTGGGCAGAGGCCAGTCATGCTTTATGCCTGGTCGGCTCTGCCTGCTGTCAGTCATCTCACCAAGATGACAGTCTGAGGAGGGCAGGAAAGCTGGCAGCAGGAAAGCTGGCAGCAGAGCACACCTCCAAGTGGGTCACAAGTGTATGCCCCAGAGACTTGGGCCAGAAAGCTTTTGTCAGTAGTAAAAATCCTCCTCTGTGCCCATTGATGCCTCTGTGTCCATGTGAAAGCAATGAACTCTTCTGCACTCTTTCCTTTTTTTGGCCCTTGCCATGTTAGGGAAGAGCTCTTTAGAGGGGCTCAGTTGGGGATTAGCCAGGTAAGGCAATGCCCCACTACCTCCCATGCAAGCAGTATTTCTGTGTGGTGTTCTCTCTGTAGCAAATCAATCATGAAGCTCACCCCTCACACACTTCACCAGGGTACCTCCTTAACTTCTTATGGCTTACAAGTTGCCAGGGTGTCCTAGTCGCCCAGTTACATCAGCAGCTCTGCCAGGCTCTTGGACTTCTCTACATGTGACATTCAGATCAGATGAGTAGCCTAAAAAAAATTCCCGCTGCAGGTTCAATGTACATTTGCTGCCTATGTGAAGGCTTTTAAAGCCACAGCTGAATGCGATGCTCACTCATGTTATATTCTCCTGCATGTTTTATAACAGGCACTGCTTAAGAAAATATAGACACATTAATTTCAGAATATCAGAGAGGAGGTCTTTACATATATGTATCTGTATATATAGCTGTATATATATATGTATGTGTATATATATATATAGGTATATATATATATAAAGCAGGGCTTATTTGAGGACAAATTAAAAATAGCCTTGAAAGTTACTCTGGGCCTTAATCTCCTATGTGATGTTGCATCCTACATGATGAGAAGGAAATTCCTCCAGGCTCTAAATAAACCTATTACCATTTAATCTCTACTGGGTTTCTTTGAAATCGAAAGAGGATACATCTTTTGTGCACTTGCACAGCACAGAAGGATTTCCAAGAGGCTACTAGAGGCTTAGAAAACCATAAAAAAGGAAACAAGCAGCCGTAAGCAGGCTGAAGAACAGCAGGCTAAGCTGCCAAAACAGAAGCCTGTGGTGGTGTGGCAGCATCAGCTGAGCATGGGATGCAGACAACAGCTTGGGTTTCTGCCCGTTCCCTCTTTCCATAAAAATACACCTGCAGCAGGGTGGTGCCTTTCCAGGAGGATGTAAACATCCCTGTGATGTTCTGTTTGCCTCAGGTGGGTGAGAGGGACAGGGGTTGGGGCTGAGAGGGCCATGTCCCCTAGGTCCCTTCAGCTGACAGCTGGCATCTTCTAAGGTGCCAGTTCCCCTCTTGTCACCACTGCCATGCTACCTGCTTTCCTGTACCGCCCTGGTGCTTGAGGTGAGTGCTTGATGTTTTTCTTTACAAATTAATATACTGTAACTTAAAAGGAAGCTTTCTTATTTTCAAAGTATGTAACAACGTCCATTATACTGAGCTGAAAATTCATAAATAATGCCTATGTCTTTCCTAGGAAACATTTACTTTCTTAAATGGAAAAAAAAAAAAAAAAGAAAAGCACTAACAGTCACTTTTGTCATAAACCAAGAAGTTTTGTGTAATTTACTGACATTTTACCCTGGTCCAAGAGAGTATATATGCATGTGATACCCAACACAAAGCCAAGACAGAAGAAAAAATAACTGCTGTTGAGTTATTGCTTTCAATTTTTACAACCATCTAGAGCACATTCTGCACGAAATAGAAAAGACTGACTTGTTCAGCATACACAGTGTGTCTCTTTGAAATGTACTTACATCAGCCTTTGACTCCTCTTGTGAATGGCTTCCCCATATCAAGGAGGAGAGAAAACATAGATATGCTGCCATGCAAAGGCAGACACATAATGAAGAAAGAACACAACTACAGGGGTGAAAGTGTAATCAACTGCCATTTAATTCAACACAGTAGAAGTCTTATTTACATATGGATGTCCCCTGATACATTTAACACACCAAAGAGAAGAGGGATGAAAAATCATCTTTATTGTTTCTCTCTCTCCACAAAGCAAAATATACAGAAAACACACATCCTGCCTGACGTTGTCATCATGCCAGTGCTCTGCACTGTTTGGACAATGAGATTCCAGATGCCCTGAAAGCCTCATGTCCACAGGGCTCTGTAGACAGAGGTGTTCTGTAAGCCTAAAATGTTACAATTTCATTGCAAAACATCTCCTTAGAAAATGTAAAGGAACATGACAAATATCACAGTTACCACACTAAATAATAAAAAGTGCATTTATGTTTTACATATACAGCTTTTGAAAAAATCTAGGAATGGTCAAATCATCTTCCTAAGAATTTCTCTCAGGCAAGTCAAAGGCCATATCCAGGTAAGCACAGACTGCTTCAATTCACAGTTTAGAGGAACACATGTCTTTATCGTTAGTTGCTTCCCAAGAGAATCCTTAGCTAACACAGATGAAAACTTTACCCTAGCTTGCCCCTGCAAAGATGACAGCTCAGCATATCCTGGCTGTATGCTTGGTGATGGACAAATTATTGTACATAGCTCACCAACTGAACAAGACCAGCACAGTGCAGACCATTATCTGCACAAATGTAAACAGAGTTGTTACCAGCTTGCTTCTTAGAAGTGTGTCAAATAAGATTCTTCTTTCCTGACTTTACAATCTAACCATAAGGTATCTGGTCTAAGCTCATTTTTATAATCAGTATAAAAATCTCAGAAAATACACACACTCAAGTGTTTATAAAGTGCAGTAAAAATAAGGCAGGACAGAAACCAGTATATTAAAGTTTTTAAGAGAAAAGTACAAGTGAAAGAAAGACTTGTTTGCTAATTTTTCCTTTGAAGTGCTTCTGACCAAGAATTAGGCAAGACCAAAACCTTCCTTATGCTCTATGGCAAAAAGCAACTTTTCCTTGAGTATGCTTTCACTACTGTATCTGGGGAGGAAAAAAATGAGGGAGCAGGAACTGGCAGTGGGAAGGACCTCATCTGGATTTTTTTCTTGAGGATCTACAATAGAAAATCTAAAATGTTCCAGTTGATAGCCAGGGATTCGATCAGATCCTGTCAAAAAACCTGAAGGAATGAGAAAAAAAAAAAAAAAAAAAGGG
>VWZG01012805.1:53577-75089 GCA_013396735.1 Grallaria varia | reverse complement strand
AAAAAAAAAAAGGGCAAGAAAAAGTAAGAAAATTAAAAAATAAACTAAGATGATGTTAATTGAAAATCATGAAAATAATTAATGTTAATGAAAATCATGAAGGGAAATTAATGTAAACATATGGCTATTTTCATAATCTAGTTATTTTGCTTTGTTGAATTTGTACCTGAACACAATAAAGTCTTTTACTGATTCATAGTAATAATAAGCCCTTTTTTACTTTATATTACAGACTATGGATGAAGAAGACCAGGCTAGGTCGGACCTTCTACATTTAAAAAGGATGACTTAGCTTCTACGATCCTTTGAGAAAGGTAAACTGCTTATGTCAACATAGTCTGCTCCCACAAACTGAGGCCTCTGACCAACAAGACAATCACAAAATCAAGGGATAAAGTAATTGCAAAGTTCAAGGTGGCCCGATGCACTCAGGCAAACCTCAGAGGATGTGAGGAGAGTCAGAACCATCTCTATGCAATTCTTTATGTCACTTCTTTGTGGTTTTCACTAGAAAATTTGGCAGTGACAGGGGCAACCATGTTGAAAGACTGTTTGAAACTATAGTACTTTTTATGTGCAACCATCTAAAGTGTGTGTTGTGGGGAGAAAAAATGGCTATGAAAAGTTTAAAATTCCTGATACATTACCAAGGAACATTTTCTTTTTTTCTTCTGAGAGTTTGTGAAACACAGTCCAAAAATCCTTGATGGTTTGATCTGACTTGTTATACTGCCTGTATATCACATTCTGTCATAGATACAAAAATAAAACAGGCCAATTAATCCCCAATATCTCCATTTATATTTAAAGCAACAACATTTTATCTAATAAATTATAATCCCGTTCATAGATATTCAAATCCCCTTAACCTCCGAAATCTGTTTGTTTATTTGTGTTTTCAAAGAGTCATATGACAATCCTTGAGTTAAGGCTTGATATTTAGTCCCCTTTACTCTTCTACCTGATGTAGATTAGAAATAGAACAACAACACAAATAAAAGAAGAGAATGTCCCTTGAGCTTCTGTCCATCTGTTCATGACCTATGCAGTCAATGAAAGAACAGGTCAGAAGTAGTTTATACTTAGTAGATAGAGCAGAAGGACATTGTGCTTGTATGCAATACCTTTTCCAAGAGATCCCAGTCAACTGTTGTGTGTCCCTGGAGAACAACCTGGAGCTCTACAGGGAGAAACATCTTCCAATTTTTAGCTGGGCAGCCTCTTAAAAACCCTCGCATAAAGTCCTGAAATGGCTTCTGCACTGATTCGTTGAACACATAATTCACATACAAGTCAACGTATTCTTTCCTGCAATAGATATCAAACAAGAAGTGCGATAGGTGCTCTTTTAAAAGGAGAATTATAGAGAACTTTATACCTTATTTCTTTTTTCTGTATGACCTGCTGTACCATAAAGACTCGGTCTTTACTGAGATCAGTCATCACTTGCAATTATTTATTCACTGAATAAGCTGGGAGGAACTTCATAAATGAAAGAGAATGCTGGCCAACATGGATTCATTTTGGTAATACTCCTTGTACTTCATATGAATACTATAATGAAATCCTGTTAGGCACTTGATTATTATAAAGATGGAACCTAGAAAATCTAAATGGTGTAAATTCAACAAAACTCCCACTGAATGCCCAAGAATTTCCCTGAAATCAAAATAAATATTTGCACAGCTTCTAATCAGTAGTTTCACTCTTCTCTCTACTCATGATGGGGATTTGTGTAGTGACATTGTACTTGCACAATCAACTCAATGTAAATGCTATACTTCAAGCTTCCTAAGCAGTCCTTTTGTGCATCCCGATGGGTACTCAAATCATCTGCAGAACTCAGGACACAGAATTTCTCTCTGTCCTCTGTGCTGAGGTTAATATTTTCAGAAAGGCTTATTGATAGATTGCTCCTTCTCCTTTGTATACAAGATATACCATATATGTAACTAAGCAGAAAACATTTTGCACTAAAAAAACACCTTAAAGATGTGTACCTATAGTTGGATTTCCCAGACAAATCATCTGTATTTCACTGAAAATACTGTTCAAGGGTGTTTTATACATTTCTTAGGAATTTTCCTGATAACACCAGGTACCCGTGTATGCAGATGCCAGGATGTCCTTGGATCCCCTTCTCATTTGGTTGCACAAACTGCCAATGTCGGGCACATGTGCAGTAAGTTCAGCAGGAACTGAAAGTGTATAAAGACCAAGACCAATGGCATAATACTGAAGTCAGTATTTTCTAAGAGTATATGAGAATGGGTATAGGGATGTTATTTCATACACTTGCAACAAGACAACAGTGTAAGAGATATAAAAAAACCCTGACCTGTTATCCTTAGTGACGGGAATGTTGGCACCATTTTTTTTAAATTCAATATCCATAGAACTTCCTTCTTCCATTATCTACACAAATAAATTAAAACATTAGCTGCCATATCTATGTATGACGGATATGTATGTCCAACATCTATAATTTTTTTCTGCAGGGCCTGACATAGCACTTTTACCAGTTCAAATTTACAGAAAGTGTTGTCGTTTGCACTGGAACATTGTCTTGCCCAAGTACATACACGGGATGTCTGAATGGCACAAGCAAGTCTTACCATGAAGTGTATGTCCCTGCTCTCAAGGATATGATCACATTCTTCATCCAAAATTCCCCGAAGATTCCTGTCAAAAAACAAAGGGGGAAAACCAGAGAGGAAATATGACCATTCAGTGCACTTTCAAATTCTGCCGAAAACCATCCTCTGATAAGCAGTATTTAAATGCATACACATACACAAAACATACACAACACCTACACTCACAGAGAACCATTATATACGGCCCTGAACTTAGGTCATGCTGCTGCAGTGAGCTGAGTGCAAATGCCTACGGTAAAAGAGGATTCCAGTCCCCTGTGGGGACGATGTTACACAAAGTTCAGTGTGAAGTGGACTTGGTCCACAGGCTTGCTTCCAGACATCATCTATTAAGTATGGACCAATGGGATGATCTGGGAGAATTGTTTTGGAGTGCAGCACCTCTCCAAGTATTGCAGGCAACCTGATGTTTCAGTTCACTGAGGATTCTTTAGCACCTCAACGCAGTCATTGGCTCATGGGATGGGGTTCTCATCTTCTTGGCTGTTCACAGCACTTGTGTGGAAAGCTGGGTTTCAGGGGCCTAAAAGCTTCATGTTGGTGACAGCAGCACCCCTCCCTGCTGTGTCTGCCTGAAGTCTCCATTCCCAGTCTGTGGAAACCCTGCACAGAGGTTCTCAGAACTGGCACAACTGCAGCATATGGCAATACTTGCTTGTGCGAAACAACATAGCGGAAGTCAATAATTAGTAAGTCAGAGAAAAAAAAAGCATTAGTAATTGGGTGCTTAGTTCTTTCAAGTCCAAACTACAGCTCAAAGTGTTTTGAACTGTGCATTCACAGTGTGGACTTAAGCTCATGTGGAACAGAGATCTAAGCCATGGGTCTTGATTTGTGTTGGCAACACCAGCCTCTGTCTGAAAGCAACACCTGTGCCCTGGACAAGGACCTGCTTGAAAATCTGTGGCTTTTAGCAGCTCCGCAATGGCAAAATACAGATACCACAGATAGCCTGAATTTGGCCTTGGGGATCTCCCTGTGCAAGGTCAAGGCAGGAGTCCTGGCCAAAGCTTGGGCCATGCCTGGCTCATACCGGCCCACGGTTGGGAGCAGCTCCTCGAGGTCCTCCAGGGTGGGGGCCAGGGCCAGCAGCTTTTTGTAGAGAGCCCTGGGGAAGGGGAAGGGCACGGTGCACCGGTTATACAGGGCCATTCCGCACAGCGTCCCGATGCCAAAGAAGGTGTTCCCATCCTCGCAGCCCGAGGCCTGGTTAGGAACAAGCACACCAGAAAGCTGTGACTGCTTTTTCCCGTGGCTGGGCTGCCCTCCCGCCGCCGCGGGGCTGCCTCACCTTGCTGGGGAACCACATGAGGCCGGAGTCGAAGTGGCAGAAGGCACCGGTGCCGGGCTGGCAGAGGGTCCTGGCAGCGATGCTGAAGAGCTCCTGGGACATCGCACCATTGTCCTGGCCCTGCTCGCCGACGAACACCACCTGCGAGCCCCGAGACACCCATGGACACAGACACTCACTGCCCATAGAACCGGGTATGTGTGGAACAAGCCCATAGTTACATACCCGAGGGAGACAGGGATTTATTTATTCCGGAGCTGTGCAAATCTGGGTGCTTGGCAGTATTCCACAGACCAAGCACACCCCACCAGACTTTTCAAGCTATTATTGACACACAGAAATTGAGAGTTAGCAACGATTGGTCAATAATTTCCACACAAATTACACAGCCCCAGCCAAGTTCTGCACCCACTCATGGGAAGGGTCTTCGCATGGGCAGCGGGGTGTCTGACCCATGGGCGTGAGTTTTAGTCTCATAGCGAACATAGTTCACCTATAGGAGACACGGACCTTGAGTGTTTCGCCGAGTTTTCAATGTATGCACAGACTGACATCAGTATTTTGATTTACTGGATCCTTAAAGCTCGTCAGTTCCCGGATGGCCTTGACTGGGGGTTGCTGGCTGCAGCCTATTCCACGGTCTGGGCCCGCTTTCTTTGGAAGCACAGACGCCGCTCACGGCCGCGCTCAGCCCGCCCGGCGGTACCCAGGGGGCGGGGCGGGGCGGGGCGGGCGGAGCGGCGGAAGCGCGGCCATGCTGCGGGCCGGGCCGGGGCTGCTGCGGCGGGCGGCGGGAGGTGGGTGCGGCAGGCACTGCCACCGGGAGCGGGAGCGGGATCGGGAGCAGCATCGGGATCGGGATCCAGGCCAGCAGCAGGGCGCGGGCTCAGCGCGGCCGCAGCCGCCGGAGCCGTCACTGCTGCGCTTCCTGGTGTGCCCGCTGTCCCGGCGGCCCCTGAGGTGAGCACAGGCCGGGGGAGCTGCGCTCGCTGCCAGCCCCGGGCCCGCTGCAGCCCCGCCTGGAGCCACAGGGGCTCTCAGTGTGATGGGCCAACCCAGGTTATTCACTCCTGCCTTTGTTTCGTTGGTGTTTTGGTTTGTTTGGTTCCTCTGCCCCCACCCCCGGCCAGGTACGAAGAAGCTACCCACGAGCTCATTAACGAGGAGCTGGGCATCGCGTACCCCATCATCGACGGCATCCCCAACATGGTCCCGGAGGCTGCCAGGATGACGCACAAGAAGCCCCCGGCCGAGGGCGCGGCGCAGCCCTGAGGACGCGCCGGGACCGATGGCCGGGGGAGGGATGCTGCCCTCCCTGCCCACTCTGACTGTGCTCGTTCCCCTCCTGTCCCTGGCAGGCCTGTTTTACTCAGCCAGCGTAGACGAAACCTTCCCACAGGGCTGCACCAGCACGAACAGCTTGTGTTTCTACAGTCTCCTCCTTCCTGTTACAATACCGGTTTATGTGTTCTTTCACCTTTGGACCTGGATGGGGATTAAGCTTTTTAGGCACAACTAGTGTGATGCGTTTGCTAACACCTGGGCTTCTCTAAATAAATGCAGTTGGTTTAATCTCATTGGGTATTGCAGTTCATTTGAGAGTTCCCTTTGGCACTGCTGTCTGTTATAATTTTCCTAGTAGTATCTAGAACTGGATAAAGCAGCAGCCCATTGTTACCTACTGCTAAGGCAGATTAAGAGTAGGAGTGACAAGAAGCACTAATTCCCTCTGTTGTGTCCCTTCAAGAGTGCTGTGCGTTTGTAGTGACACTAATGAAAACCTTCTAGGTGGAGATTGTTTTCATGAGGAAGAACTGTAGCCTGACTGAAAAAACTGGTCTTAAATAATATACTACATTAAAACATGCGGTGATACGAATCTCTTTTTGACAACTTTGGTTTTGTTTTAACCTGATGTGTGTACTGAAATACGTTTGTCTCACTGTCAGAAGAAGGTAAATTAGGCTGATGTTTAATAAAACTTGAGGTAAATGAAGAAATTTCTTGGATGATACCCATGTCTGTATGTGCAGTGGCTGCTGCTTTTTTCTTTGCTTTTTTGTTTTTTTCTTTCAAGACGGGTAAATGACAGCTCTGCAGAACAGATGTACCTGTGTGTTTGGGGGTTTTGTTACAGTGGCTTCCAGCATACTCCACTGTCTGGTTAGGAGATACATGTCCCAGTACTGTGTATTAAATATATCTGAGTACATAAGTTTCATAGCCAGGCTGGGTCATTTTCATTAAAGAGGCATCTCCTGACAGGTTAGAAAAAAAAAAAAACTCCCAGCTGAGCCCAGGATCTGGTAGCCAAGTCAACAGCTACAAAAAGGCTTTTTAAGTATGTAGAATATTCTTCCCCTTAGCACCATCTCCTGCTCAGTAGGGAGGGAACAAGAGATACTTCTGCTGCATACTTCAACCTTCCGTGTTTTTATTTACAGCAACACTATAGAGAGTGGGGTGACAGACCACTATGAGGGTGTCACGTACCAAGTTCTCAGTACTGTCTGAAAAACTAACTGGACACAGCTATGAAGTGGATAGGTCAATGCTATGATAATATAAAGGTTTCTTTTTTATGTTTTGCTATTGAGTGGTTTATGTCTGCAACACAAACACTTTTATGTCCTTTACCTGCTGAAAAATGCATAAGTGCAGCACCAAGTTGTAAGTACTGCAGACCATAGTTTCTCTGGGTGGGAGACTAACAGTGCAGTCAAATGTATCAGGCTGCTGCTGGGCAAATAATGCTGTGGTGTGCAGTGACAAAGGCTATACTCGCAATAGGTGCATTTGAAGGCTGACTTTGCTAAGTGCAGCTGTTTGCCAGAGGTTCTTGTGCAGTCACAGAGTCATAGAATCAGCAGGGTTGGAAGAGACCTCTGAGATCATCAAGTCCAGCCCTTGATCCAACACCACTGTGATTACTAGATCATGGCTCTGAGTGACACATCCAGTCTCATCTTAAAAACCTCCAGAGATGGTGAATCCACCACCTCCCTGGGCAGGCCATTCCAATGCCTGATTACTCTCTCTGCAAAGAATTTCTTCCTGATATCTAATATAAACCTCCCCTGGCAGAGCTTGAGCCCGTGCCCTCTTGTCCTACTGCTGGTTGCCTGGGAGAAGAGACCATCCCCCACGTGGCTACACTCTCCTGTCAGGGCGTTGTAGAGAGTGATGAGGTCACCTCTGAGACTCCTCCAGACTAAACAACCCCAGCTCCTTCAGCCTCTCCTCATAGCACTTGTGCTCCAGTCCCTTCACCAGCCTCATTGCTCTTCTCTAGACCCGCTCCAGCACCTCAGTAACTTTCCTGAAAGGAGGGGCCCAGAACTGGACACAATACTCAAGGTGTGGCCCCACCAGCACTGAGTACAGGGGAAGAATCACATCCCTTGTCCTGCTGGCCACACTATTCTTGATACACGCCAGGATGTCATTGGTTTTTTTGGCCACCTGGGCACACTGCTGGCTCATGTTCAGCCGCTATCAATCCAAACCCTCAGGTCCCTTTTTGCCTGTTAGCTCTCCAGCCACTCAGTCCCCAGCCCATAAGCGCTGCATGGGGTTGTTGTGACCCAAAGTGCAGGACCTGGCACTTGGCCTTGTTGAACTTCATCCCACTGAAATCAGCCCATCTCTCCAGCCTGTCCAGGTCCCTCTGCGGAGCCTTCCTGCCTTCCAGCAGACTGACACTCCCTCCCAATTTGCTGTCCTCTACAAATTTGCCAATGATGGTTTCAATCCCCTCATCTAAATCATCAGTAAATATGTTAAACAGGACTGGGCCCAACACTGACCCCTGGGGGACACCACTGCTGACCGGCCGCCAGCTGGATGCAGCCCCATTCACCAGCACTCTCTGGACCTGGCCCTCCAGCCAGTTCTTAACCCAGCAGAGAGTGCACCTGTCCAAGCCATGGGCAGTCAGTGGAGACTTGAGATCTAGAGGACAGTATGGAGCTCAAGCCTCATTATCTCTGCAAATAAATGCTTCTCTCAGCTGGTGTAGTGAGGAAACAGGAAGCAAAGGTAGCTCTAGGGAAAATTGTGAATCTTCTCCTAAGTGTACAGGAAGAAAAAGCTTTGATAGTTCTTGTTGGCAAGAAGGCTCTCTTGGAAAGCACCGTAACTGGGTAATAGGGCACTGAGGTTGATACTTCCTGCAGCACAGGCATGGTGCCAGATTTTGTGCTAGCGACTGATAGGGCACATGGTCCCTGAGCTGAGCTCCACTCTGGGCAGGTGCTCTCTTCCCACGTAAGCCAGCTAATGGCTTTTGCAGGGCTAGCATTGTGATTCCTGCAAGAAATACAACTGCCAGTACCTCTGGGTTTGCGTGGAAGCCACAGATTAAAGGCACATGGAGACAGCGGCACTATAATCAGATTCCAATCTCTCTTGCCAGCACTATCCTTCCTTCCCCTTCAGACAGCATCTCCATGAGAGAAATGGCTTTTTGTGGCTGTGTTGCTTGCTGGCCACTAAGGCTGGTTCCCCAGCCACCAGGTTTTCATGTACAACAGACCAGCACAGTCTGAAAGTCAGTCTAGCAGTAATAGTACTGGACTTTGACAATTACTAGTTTCCTGAGCAATCCTATTACATTACCCCAAAGTAACCTCAGTAAATAGCACTGCCACTTGCACTTAACTCATGTCAACAAAGCTTGATGGCTACCTGGAATAAGAATGTAAGGTACTGCCATCCAGATATACTCTACATCACTTATGAACATGTTTTATAATAATTTGAAGAATAGTTCATTTGTTGCATGCTCAGAGAATACCAAAACCCTTCTACCAATACTTCAGTCACACTGAAAATCAAGAAACACTGCAGCAAGATATTTAGAGCTAACAAATAATACAATTTGGTACCTTACCCGTAAGATCTTCCTGAATTCCTCAGCTGAGGCACGTTGTAAATTGTTCCATATGTCTTGCAGAAAGCACTCTCTTCTGACAGAAAATGTCCATGTTTTTGCCGCGACTACAAAGAATACCTGAGGATTGAAGTAACAGTTGTTAGCAGTGTGTTTACCTCTTCTAATCTGTAACAAAATTGGCTGCACCTACATCAGTAAAGATCAAAAATGAAAAACTGCGTTCTGTGGACAGAAACGTGCGTTCTGTGTCATGCGCGATGATCTTGTCTTGCGTGTCAAAGATGCATGGATACTTTCTCAGCTTCTGTAGGGCTGTCTGAAATGACAGGGAAGAAAGGAAAAGACACGTTGATTTTCCCCTGAGAAATGAGTTCCAAGGTGTGTGCGGAGACTGAACTGCCAGTCTGTACCCTGGCAAACTCCTGTATCTCTAAAACGTGCCCTGGTTGTGTGCATGAGCACTACACTAGCAGAGGTACACGTCCTAAAAACAGCTTCAACACATTTCTCTGAGTGAGAAACACTGATAGAGAGGCATCTAACCTGTCTGTGCAGACAGACACTTGTGTTGCAGTGCCCCAAGAATAAAACAGAGAGAGAGTGATTTTAACAGCATCTTCCATAATTCAGCTAAACCAAAACGCATAGTTAAAATGTCCTGGATACTCATATTATGGTACATTGTTTTTAAAAACTGCTGGCTTTATTATCTACCAAAAGTAGATACTGGTATAAAAAGAATCTGATTCAAAGGGTTACACCTCCAGAGTCATAAGGCAGCAACTTCAGGTCATGTCCTATTTTGCTTTTAATTCTATTCCATTTCCCAAACTACCTCCTCCTCTCTGGTTAATCGGTACAAAATTGGTACATTAGCAAAAGAAAAGCTTATGAAGGAATGAGGCACTTGCCCTGCGAATTGCAGACAAGTTGCCAGAAAGCTACACTTTTTTTGCCTAAGGAAGCCCCTACTATACACATTTCCATTTCATTCTGTTTCTTGTGACACTGACAACATTTGGTAGCTAATTTTCACCCGTCATGTTGTCAAGAAATGAATTATTTAATGCATTATTTTTTATTACCACGGCTTTGTTTTAAGATGCAAGTAAATTGAAATGCTCAATATATAAAAATTAAAGTTTAAAGCCACACCACAATTTTTCTATTAATTAAACATAATATAATTCAGAGTATCAAGAAGTATAGCAACCATCCCTCATGGTGCTTTTTCACACTGATTACTAGTTCAAAGCAAACAGAGCTGCTTAAGACACTGGAGGACAGCTCCAGCTCTCAGAGCCAGGGGTCATCTCAGGAAAGGCACTATTGTAGCTGCTAAAATACTGGGATGGTAAAGGGCTTGCTAGAGAAAATGCATTGTCCTTGAGATGTAATGGGNTATGTACTATTTAAGTAAAAGAGAAAAAAGAGTGTTTTGCACTGCTGGTAAGATTTTATACTTACTACTGCATTAAAGCGCCAACTTAAGATGATAATCTGTTTCACATAAGGTACATGGAAGTTGCTTTCTTGTACTCTGAAACCATTTCTGGAGTTCACCTGCATTGATACACACAATATGTCAGCAGAAGATCTAGTGAACTGTGCATCTGTGTAGCAGGACAGGACTGACAGGGCTTTCGGCAGAAAGAGCTCTGAGACTCTGAACAGAAGTGAAAGGATTGAAGTGCTCCAAGTAGCACAGAACACTACAGTGAGAAGTATAAACTAGCAGAAAAGCAATTTTCATTTTCAAAGAAGACTCCTTAACAGGACTCCATCAGGTAAGGTATGTTTCCCTTTCAGTGTCTTTCATGCTGCACTGAACACCCTGTAGCTCACTGTTCATTTTCATACTTGCTGCCTGGCAAAGATATTTGCCGAGAGACAGTGAACATGTAAAACTCCAAATGATGTAACCACTTACAGAGGAGTAGGCCTGCTGTATTTTTGAGTTTATTTATCTGGATAAATACGGATTCCAAAGTCTAGACTTCAAGAACCACATCTGCATTCTCAGCCAAAAGGATATTCAGTTCTGAACAGAATTTAACAATTCTCTGATTCACACGGTGTACTTGAGCTCTTGATTTCCTAAACTTTGAACATCTCTGCAGGAAAAAGGACGGTTGTCAAGAGCACAGTTACTGCCCTCTTTGTTCCCCTTGTTTGTATGCAGCTAAAGATGCTCTAATACTGTTGTTCCCTATAATTGCTCAGGTAACAGGCTCTTAAAGCATCATGCAGCATGACTGTGGCAGCCACAATATGCCAAGCAGGTAGGTTGTCTTTTAAATACTGTGAGCGGTTACTGGAGTGAGGGCTCTCACTAGCAGAAAGGGGAATGGGCATGCCACGTAGAGGATACCACATCCATAGCTCTGTAGGCATCAGTGCATGCACTCCTCACACCACTGCAAGCGTTCCTCCCCCTGCTAGAGCCAATAATATGCTTTTGCTCTTCATTTATACAGAGGGCCCATTAGGCACAACTCCAGCAGGATTCCTTCAAAGCTATGCTGGTGTAGAGCCAGAGACATTTCTGAAGCAATGTCAAACTACAAGACCCCATGTTCCCTTGTAAGAAGGAAACCCAGAGAATTCAACAAGTGAAAAGGATTAAATGCTCCAAGCCATATTGATGCATCCTGTCCAGTGAGGATTCAAGTACTTTCTCACCCGGTAAAGCATCTGCAGTATTTGCAGAGGCACTGTTTCATCTGGGCGCAGGCTGAAGGGCTGTCTTGGCCCACGGGTCTCGGCTTCCATGACAAATTCAAACAAGTTTTCATCAGAGACCCTCTGATACAGAATGACAAGCTTCTTGAAAAAGGATGTTTCTAGATTTGACCACAGGCCCACTGTAAAGAAAACAGCTAGTGAGGTGTCATGTAACATATAAATCACTGCAATTTGTGGATGAAGCTGCATTTTCTCTTTTTATCAAATGAACTAAACAAACAAAATTGCTTAATTTTGGACTACAAAAATTAGTAAATCCCAGGTAGATTTTTTTTTTTTAATTTTTGTGTCTTGCTGCATAGTCCCCATGATTCTACATCTACTGAAAGCAACTCTTTCAAGCTCTGGAACACATTACATCAGCGATACTAACTCTTGCTCTGCAACAGAAAATGACCAAGCATTTAAATCATTCAGTTCTATCGTCATAAAACCCTACCAAGAATTTTCAGGTCCTTTGGCTGGAGTTTCATGATGGCTTGTGCTAGAAGCCTCAGAGAGTGATAAGAGCTTTCATCCTTCCCCTGCAGAATGAAAGGCAAGATCAAATAGACTCTGAAATTTTCAGGTGAGATGGGAGAGGAAGACAGTGATGGCAATAGGTTCTTAATCTCCTTTTGCACCTTCAGAGGGGAAAAAGAAAAAAAAAAGAGACAGGGGTTAAAATGCAATTATGTTTTGCCAAAGTAACTGGATTGGCACGAAATTCGTATTTCATGCACAAATCCAGACCTCCCCAGTATCTGTATAGTAAGCATGCTTATACAAATCCTTACCTCTTGGAAGAGTTTTGGCTTCTCCCTGATCTTCTTGTAAAAATGTTTCACTTCTGACATGTCTACACCTGAGACTTCTTTGGAGGTTTTGAAATGTTTGTCTCTTCTATAAAGGAGAAATAAAGAACAACAAATTATGTGAGAAGCTGTTTTTTGTTACTGACTGAATAGTGAAGCATTTTAACATGAGAAAATACCTGGAAACTTCAGCCCCAGCTCCAGTGGGCATAATTTCATGTGTTCTAAGAAGACAGACAACACAAGTCACTGTTTTGTGACCTGATTAATATCCTGTCTTTCCTGTCTTGTGTGGCTGGGAACCATTAATGGTAGGCTTCCTGTATTTCACTCTAAAATGACTTCCACTTCAGTGCTGGGAGGAGCCATTACAGATCCTTTGAAAGCCATAATATTGCCTAAAGGGATTATCATCATCTGTCAAATATCATTGTAGAACAATCTTCTAGAATGTGAGCTTCTCTAGCAAATTTCAATAGGACTGGGAGGATAAAAAACTTAATTTTAGCTTGGGATTTGAAAAATACAGACTTGCTGCTTGCAAATTCAGATAAGACTAATCTTTTCTACATATGTAGTCTAAAATAACATTTTCTGGTCAATTCTCAAGCAGCCAATATATTCTGTTATGTCTAAGTCAGTGCACACTACCTTTTCTCCAGGAAGCTTCCATTGATGCAAGCCTCGGATGAAAAGATCAGTCTGATACTCCTGATAGGAAAAGACAAACCAAAGTCAATCCTTTCAGCTACAGATTTATAATTTTGAGAGAATAAAAAACATGTGTACAAGTGTGTCTGCACCTGACCACACAAACTTCTTAGCACCACTTCATTGCGAGCACTGCAGAAGACATTGCATTCGAGGAGTTAGTGATGTTTGACAAGCCAGCTCTCCTGTCCTCGTAAGGGAACCTGCTCAAGTGCTCCTTGCCAGCCAGTTGCATGCTAGTGGATGTTATCATGGAGATATCTCCTCCTGACAGGTCAGAACATTATCTGGTTTTGTTTGTTATGCAAAATAAAAGGCAGCACTGGATGGAGGAGGATCCCCTTCATGGACAGAAGCTTTGTAGCATGCGGAGGGAAAATCTGTTAGGCTGCTGCATAAAAGCCGAGTTCCCAGCATCTGAAAGGATGTTAGACTTACTCACTACCTGCATCCCTGTTTCTGTTCTTATTAAAGCAGCTATTTTATAAGCAATTTGCCATCCGTATTTAGATCTGGAAAGAACCCTCTCCCTCTCTCACCCTCTTAAGAACCACTTTCCATATGATCCAAACTGTTTCAAAAGTGCTCAGGATTAGTCAAGTTAGCCAAGATTTTGAAATGCTCAAAATCAGCGGCTGGAGTCAGACTTTCCCAAAGAAAATAACCTCCCATGTAAGACCTGAAAAAAGATTACATGATCATAATTCTCAGATCTAAGTGTAAGGCATCCCATGGGAGTATGTATTTACTGCTTTTGAAAATGGGTAATTAAAGAAAGGATCATTACTTTTTTAAACACTGATGCAAACAAAACAATCCCGTATGGGTACTCTGGATTGCAATTTTTGCATAAGGCCTAGGTCTGCAGGCAGGCTCTTTCACTGATTTAACTTGTTGGCTTTTCATCAGCTTAACAACCAAGAGGTTGTGCAAGAAGAAAACAGGCTTCTGAAGCCAGGCAGTACATCTGCTCTGTTCCTGCAAAAAGGTTATTGAAGGGCTATTGCTTATCAACCTCTCTTTTTCCTGTGAAAATACTAGGTGAGAATTATTCATACAAGATTATGTCTTGGCTAAATTCTTGAATAACAGTTCCTATAATAGTCCCCCCCAAAATTATAATTTTTAGAGAAATTCATGTATCAGGGAGGAAAACCCAACCAAACCCAAAGCCAGGTTTTTGACTTACTTTTTTATCCTCTCGTGGTTTTTTGAACTGGAACTAGAAATCCATTCATCCACTGTTTTATCCTCCAGAGTGGCAATTCCATTCAAACAGGAATTCTGTATGAAATGCATGAAAACATCAACAAATGTAAAAGTCTAGCAAATGGAATTCTTATTTTTTAAACCAATCTTTACAAAAAGACTTCTGCCTACGTATGAACAAATTAGTGGTCATCTGGCATGATCCAGATGCGTTAACCACAGAACATATGAAATTGCAATACAAGTTAGTTTCTATGTAAGCATGGAAAAAACTGCAACAGACATATAAGAAATTGGAATGCTAAAAGCATGATGGAAAATCCAAATGTTTCCAGCAGTGTTGTGAACAGTGGTAAGCTGTGACCAAATACGCACATACCTTGTTCTCCTTGCAAAGGACAAAACTTTGGTTTACTCCTGCAGTAATTTTAATCCCCTTTTGTGACGTATTATTTTCTGTGAAAGAAGAAAAAGATTTTCACAGGAACATTTGAAGAGACAGTCATTATCTTCAGAGGGTTCAGTGCACAGAAGTGGAACAGTAAAAAACCCCTCAGACAGTAGATATCTAATAGTTGATTCTATGTGGTCATTACCCATGAGGATAAATCAAGCAGCAAGTGGAATAATTTGTCACAGAATTTGTTGGGATGGCCAAGCAAGCATGAGACATGATATTTGCCTCTCAGTGTAAACACGAAATCAAGAAAGCAAACACCTCCTGGGAAGAAATAGATTGTATACATCTACAATGGTCATTACTTTGGCAGGAGTTTCCAGTATTCACTGGTGAGTTGATGGGAAGTGGAATCAACTGATTAGTCTTCCTCTCATCTTCTGGCCATCCTTCATCATCAGAACCAAAGAAATAGAATTTGTCCAAGGAAGGGACGTAGACCAGAGTGTGCTGTCTGTTCAGAAAAAAACCAACAACCTGTCATAATATGCAAAGACCACGGGTCAAGACAGAATAAAATGTACAGATATATTTTCAGAGGAGACCTGAGGTTTGTCTTTAAAAGTTCTGACAGTACAGATAAAGAATTCCTTTAACCACAGTGTTAGAACTCTCCGTTGCATAGATGTTCAGCAATAAAGAAATATATGGACTCATATTTCCTATACTAGCCTCTAATGTTTGTGATTTACCTTGGCTCCCACAGACAAAAATAGTGTTACATCTTGCTAGCGTCACACCCTTCCATTTTTAAAAACATAACTGCTGTGCTGCTGAGCCCGATACCAAGCCCAGGGAAGTTGACAGGAGACTTTTTCTGGGCTGCTTACAGAAAGGCAGAATGAAATCAGGTAATTATCATAGCTTCAATTCCTACTAAGGACCCACCAGTTTGTCAGTGTAGGTGGAAATTCAGTGGCTTTCCCAATGCAGACTTTTGATAGTCTTTAGCCCTTTGGAACCCAGTAGAGCCCTTGCTTATTAGAAGAGCAAAAGACTAAGGGTTTCTGGTGGTTTTCCAGACCTCTTCTTCTGCTCATCATGGGCTGAAAGTTCTGCTCTTGCTGGGGCTCTGGCAGGAGGGTGGCTTACCTTGGAGAATGGACGATATTCTGACAGGGTTGACCTACTGTGGTACTGGAATTTGAACATCTTGGTGTCTCCCCCCTTACTGGTCTTCAGTGATTCCCCTAAGACATTGCCCTTAGAAAACATGTTATTGTCACTTTCCCACCTGCCACAGGCAACCTGCGAAACTGCTGCTCCCCATAGCTCGGCCACCACACGAGGCACGAGTTCATTCCGAGTGGAGTTGTGACCAAGCTGGCCAGCCCCTCCTGCTCCAAAGGTGCACACCAGCCCCTCCTTGAAATGAAGAAGCAAACAACAGGATCACTGCATTATTAACAACATTCAAATGCAAGCCACTGAGAGCGAGAGCCAGTAAGACACAAAATGTTACATGGGACTTGATTCAAAATGTCCCTGACTCAAACACAGGTAGGGTTCACTTTGCATCAAGCCTAATCATGGACTGGCATGCCCAAATCATTTAACTCCCAAGAAAAGAAATTAAACTATTGAGAATAAGTCCCCATTGCTTAAGAATTTTACTTGTATAAATAAACCCTAGTGAATTAGCTGATGTTCACATTTTCTCGAGTCCCCAATATGCTATAAAAAAGAAAATATTTTTTAAAAATACTGGGAGCTGAACTGTACACCTTTGCTCCAGGATTCCAGTTCACCATATCCCTGCAAAAGTTCACATGCAGGTGACAGGAATCAGAGAAACGGGCAGTTTTCCCAATAGCTTAGTTAACATCCCTTTGGCAACTGCCTTCAGACTCAGATGGAAGCAGGCATTACCATCCCAAGTTCTCCATGCGTACGTTTAGCAGTGTATCTTTTCTAACAGGGTAAGGTCTCACATGCTGGTCTTCCATTTCAAACTCACCTTGGAAAGTACTGCAGTATGATCTGCCCCACATGCGATAAATACAGTCTTCCAGTGCTCTAAAGATCCAACATATGATGGGCAGTCCCTGTCTGGAAAGAAGATAGTGTTGCTAAAGTGTAAGAGTACTATGGGGTCTCATACATAGAAAACCCTAGAAAACAGAGGGCTTAAGCGCTTTTCAGTCCCTCTCTTACAGCAATTCACGTAATAACAACTTGATTTTAGGTTGTTTTTCTACCCTCCAGTGTAACATATTCTTTCTCATAACATTCTGTCTTTTTCCCAGTATTTTATTTTTATTTACATTCAATCTGAATCAAAATTCAATGCTTTGATATTCCCTTGCCAAACAGTACCTGGCTTTAAAATATCTGGTTCTCAGGGGTGTGGACGGATTCAGACTAGATTCTGCTGACTTCAGGCTTTGTCTGGCTAGGGCAACTCTGCTGTAACCTTCTAGGTTTGAAGACAGTGGGTGATTTTAATTCTCTTGCCTTGCATTTACAAAGAATTAAAGGAGACAAAAAAATATAAAATAATTTCTTTTATGCACGACTTTCCAGAGAGAGGATGGGAGTGGAAATAGTTCTCTAAGATCTCAGAGGTTTTAAAAGCCCAGACTACCCAGTTAGGCACATAAAATGATTTCAAGTTATCTACAGAAATACAATACTTAAATCCCTTGTTCCTGCATACGTTTCCTGGTCAGGAAACAAAGAACTTATCCAGATATATTTTCTTCAAAAGACTTTACTGCTGCTGCAAAGGGGCTTGACAATACTGAGGAGTGACTTGGTAAGCACGCTGACCAGGAAAAGCTTTGCTGATGCTGTCCTTACCTTCTGTGTCTCCAAGTCCCAGCTGTCCAAAATCGTTCTTTCCCCAGGAGTACACAGCTCCAGAGAGTGACACGATGATGCTGTGAGCTCCTCCAGCAGCAATGTGAGCAAGTGGGATGCCCTTTAGTCTTTTCACCAGCTGTGCTTCGGGAATAAACGTGGTTTGGCTCCCCACTCCAAGCTGTCCGTGGGTGTTCTGGCCCCAGGTGAAGAGCTCACCTCCTTCACACACAGAACAAAAAAAAAACCCAGCTCAGCCTCATTGCTTCCCTTGAGTATTTGCACTTTGGGAGTAGGAGCAAAACTCTGTACTGTTTTCAGGGATCTAGCTCCAAGGTAAGACCATCATGTATAGCCAAATTTCCATTTGCTTCTGACCTCTTTGGGCCAGTCCCATGTTCCCCTTGTGACCCAGCATAGTAAGAATAAAGGTTGGGTGTTTCCACCCCTAAAGTCATACTTGCAAGCAGTTCTCAAATAGAGAGGTGTTGCACCTAAAGAATGAGCAGGCCTGGTGACTGTAGAGTAGGCCAGCTACGGCTGTTCTCCACAACACACCTTTGTGAAGGGGTATTGCTCAGGAGCTGAAGAGAGACAGACAGAGATGCAGGTACCTGGGTGCTGGGAGGAAAGGACAGCACTGATAGCCAGTGCACTTTGTGTCCCCTACCCGCCACTCATTCTCAGTGCAATAATGTGAATCCTATTTGGAGGAAAAGAGTTCTTGAAAGAGGCTACCTCTGGATAATGCCATGGCGTGCTGGTCTCCACATGCTACTTGAACAATATTTAGACTTCCTAGTTCTTTCAACAGCCTACAAAAATAAGGAAAAAAGAAAAAGTCAAAATAGATAGATGCTGTGCCTTAAGACAAAGTAAAGGACAAAGATCCTCTGCTTACCAAGCCCTGCCACTTTTAGCAGGAAATATGTGGAAAATATGGATCACCTCTAAGTTGATTCACTCTGCTGCAGCAGGGCTAACTGATTTGACTGTGGTTTGCTCCATGGGAAAGCTGGAAAATAATCAGGCTCAGGCCTGGGCAAGCTAACAGAAAATCACACAGCAAACTGCTGGGACATTTGAACATGATGGTTACCCTCACAGCTTAATCAGAAGGAGGTAAGGTTCAGACATGCTTTTGTCTTTCACATGCAGTTTTCCCAAGCCATCTAGAGTTTGCAAGTCATCTGCCTTACTCTGGTATGTACTACTGATCCTTACTAAGAGAAACTTGTGCATCTCGAGCAGCTCAGATCTTGGTATCATCCACAAAATCCATGCATTTCTTGCTGGGTTAAAAAATAAGACAAAAATTTGGTAACTAGTAATGTATGTGGTCCAGTTCCCTCTTGACAACATGAACAGGACTCAGCCTCTTGGATGTTAGCTTTAAAAAAAGCAAGCTGCATTTTCTGTCCTTTGCCATCCATACCTCCACCCTGTGACAGCTCCTTACCTTGGTTTACAGCAGTCTGCTGTAGCTTTAGCCCAGTGTTCAGAAACCTTTCCATCATGAGAGAGAATGATCGTGTGTGTTGCATCATGGTTTGAGCACTGTGTCTTCTCCGTCCTCTGCAACTGTGTGTGCACTGCAGAACACATACAATGGTCATACTAAGGCAACAGGCACCTTAACCCCCTCAGCCCTCTCCCCAAGATCTCTGTGTGCTACTGTTTTCAGCAAGAGCTTCTGCTCCTCAGGAAAACATGAGACAAGTGTGTATGACTTATTTTCTCAGGCTCCTTAGGGTTTCAGTGTCCCACCCATCCTCTGCTTGGTTTCATGTTGGATGACTCTCCTAGCTACCACTAAAAGACCTTTTTCCATCTCTCAGGCTGATGTGCCACCAGCTCCCAAGACAACCAGTGAAACATCAGCAGAAGCACAGTCTGGTAGTTTTGCACATCCATTGGGAGTGTCTGGGGGAAACAAAGCACTTCCTGAGGTATCAGATTTGTCACACCCTTGGGGATGGGATGTGTCAAGTCAGACTTTTACATGACACTGGAGAAGTGAAAAATTTATCCATTTAGAGTCTATTTAGAGCAGAAGGAAGTCTTCTCTTCTTGCCTACAGCTGAGGGGCTACAGATGCTTTCCTGCCCTTGAGGCACCTGCTCTGCTCGGTTACTTGCACATAGCCCCGCTGCAGCGCGTCTGAGACTCACGACGCCCAAATGTGAAAGGCAGTCACCCAGCAAACTCTTCCCCGATTTCCCCTGACGCCTCTGGAGGCTCACTGCCCACCCTTCTCACACCTCCAACAGGGAACTAGAGAGGAAAATTTCTGCTTATTCCCCGGCACGGTCTTGCCTCCTTCCAGTCCCCCTGCCCCGAGCCCTGTGCACGGGGTCATGTTTTAAGCCCCTCAGGCAGAGGCTTCCCCTCCCCGAGGTGCCACACAGCAGAGCCTTGCAACTTCAGCGGTGTCACCTCCTCCGACCCCTCCCAGGGGGTCTCGCCCCCGCCTCCCTCCCCTCTGGCGGTACCTCCCGTGCCGCGTTCCCGGCCGCGACGCTGCTCCCGCCGCCGTCCCGCCGACATCCCTCGCCCAGGAGCTGGGGAACGACCGGACAGCGCCAGGGACAGCGCAAGGGACAGCGCAAGGGACAGCGTCAGGGACAGCGTCAGGGGCAGCGCTGGGAACGCCCCGGCGGGGAAATGGAAACCGAAACTCGGCGGTGGCCGCGGCAGCGGGAGGGGCAGCGGGAGCAGCGGGGGGATTCCCGGCACCTCGGAGTCCGGAGCGGGGAAGCGCTGAGCCCTGCCCTGCAAAGCCGCGAGCTGCTGGGCTCCGCTGGGCTCCGCTGGGCTCCGCTGGGCTCCCGGCGCTCCTCAGCCTGCGAAGGCGGCTGCTGCCGGGCGGGAGGAGAGGGGAAACCAGAAGGCGAGTGGAGGGATTGCCGGGGTCTTCCATATGGAAAAGGCACCCGTTTGACTTCATGACTCACCTCTGGGAGAGTGATCCGCCCGTGCCCATCCCGTAGAGTTCGCAGACCTGCTTTGCTGCTCAGCTGAATGCAGAGCACGAGCCCGCTGGAGGAAGTCAAGCCGCAAGTGAAACGCTCGGTTTGGAAATGCACCAACATCCGTGGGATTGAAGCTGTCTGCTTCCATTCTCACATGGTCCCTCCTTCCGTCTGCCAAATTTCCCCCTGCCTCGAAAGACCCTGGAAGCTTCCCCGGCCCCTGAAAGGCCACCCAGCCTGCGCCACCTCTCACACTGTCTCACTGGAGGGATGCATGCAGGGCCATCGTGGTGATGAAAGAAGGGGTACCCATGTGAATGATGAAACGCATCAAAACACATAAGAGCACTTTCGTTGTATTCCTAATGGCTGCCACTGATGAATTAAATTTAGTTTGCTTAAGAAAATTTTATACTGCTGAATACTAAGCACAGATTTTGGTGGGGAACGCTGCAAAAATCCCGAGAAGCACAACACGGATCTACAGATGAATACTGGCATTCACTGAAACACAGTGGACAATTCATTACTAAGACTGCAGGAACATTTAATGTGATGTATTTAACTGGGACAGCCTGTGGTGCAGAAAAAGGCACACGGAGGTCCCCAGGGTGAAGAAGAAGGGAGGTGGAGGAGCTGCGGAGGAGCCGTGGAAGCAAAGCAAGATGAGCCTTGCTCCCTGCAATTGACTTCTGCCCAGGCAGGAACAACCCAGCCTTGTCTCTCCCAGCCATTTCCCTACACGAGATACAAACACCTTATCTCCTTCCACAGTACATAGGACGGTCTTGAGATAAATACCGAGCTAGAACGGCGATGTCAAAGCACGAGCTGCAAAAGGACACTAGAGGTCCTTCTGCACCAAAACATGAACTAAGGCCTCCTCCCAGGGAGGAAAAACTGCTCCAAGCAGAGGCAAGTGCACTGCCTTCTGTCTGGCGCGGAAAGGAAGAGAGGAGGGGAGAGGCGAGGGGAGGACAGGA
>VWZG01012805.1:14851-53555 GCA_013396735.1 Grallaria varia | reverse complement strand
GAGGAGAGGAGAGGAGAGGAGAGGAGAGGAGAGGACAGGACAGGACAGGACAGGACAGGACAGGACAGGACAGGACAGGACAGGACAGGACAGGCGTTAGGTTCTTCTGCCTTTCGGAGCTACATTTTTCCTCCTGCTGACAATGACTTCATGTCAGAAAGGCTTGCTCTGATAAGCTACTGCAGGTTAATTAAACACTCTGCCATTCTCTGCCGAAGAGTATCAAGGCTTGTGGTACTCTGACCGACAGCAATCTGGGGGCCTGTGAGGGAGATGGCTGGCAAATAGCAGGAGACAGAGAGAAGAGGTGAAACTGCTCAAATTGTTTTTTGTAGCTAGAACTGGGTTTGACAGATGCATATGTCTGTACATTTCACCCCTTTTCTTCACTTCTCTAGTGAGTTACCCATAAAAACCAAATGAAAGCAAAATGCAGCACAGCAACAACAGTAAAATGTGTCAAACTCCCGAGTTTGGCATACTGCTTGCTTCTGAGGGCAGCCCTTCTCCCAGGAGAACAACACAGAGTACTTCCAGAGTGAGAGGAATGGAGCAATCCAGGGACATGTATGCAGATACCATCTTCTCAGGAAAAATGAAGGAATGTCACATGCTGGGCCCCAGGGAGCCAAAAAAGCTTTCGGTGGGAACCCATTCCCACAGTGTTAGCAGCTGAACAGGCTGACAGTCGGTCAGTCCCTCCAGACCAGGTTTGGGAGCATGGGGAACTTGCAGCCCCTCTCAGCTGGCCTGAGTCACGGCTCCAGCTGCTCTCTACAGCTCCTGCAGACACAGGCAGGCCTGAGGGCAGAGAATGAGTGCAAGGGCAGAGAGAACACTCTGTGCTGCCTCACTGCACCCACCCAAGGAGTTTATCAGCACTGTGGTGCTTTTGGTTTGGCACTTGGAGGGCACTGTTTCGACAGAATCCAGCAGCATCACCCAGAGCTGCCTCAGGAATATTCACAGTTCCTGCTGGTAGCAACAGTACCCTGTACTTAGGGACCCTCCAGGAGCCATGCCAGGGCAGGAGCCACAAGCTAGGATAAAAGAACACAGCAGGCAACAATGTTGTCCACAGTACGTACAAGAGAAACTGGACAGCTCTTTCTTCTTTGTCTCTACTCCTGCAGGAACCCAGTGGGGTCACCAGGGCCTCTGCAGCCCCCCATAGCCAATGAGTGAGCTGAGTGTGGGTGGGTGGCAAGAATCATAAAACTGATGCCTAAGGATTTTAGTGTATTTTGTAGATTTTTAGAATTATATAGGTTGGTTCCTGGTTGCTCACATTTTTAGGTGATGTTTAGAAATCGCTGCATGTTTTCTCACACTTTGCCAAGGACATGGTGTTTTGAAGAAGCATCTGCAAGATAGCTTGAAGACAAAACAGAGGAGAAAGCTCAGAGCCCTTGGAGAGGCTCCAAGGGGCAGTTCTGAGGAATTCTGTGCATGGGCACCAGAGGAAATGGGTACCTTGGGCTGGTTATAGATATCATATATGTAAATTGCTGGAAGTTATAAAAACTGTACCATCACTGGACATGTGTGTGCATACTTTGTTGTGCACCTGGAAGCTTCCAAATAAAGGTGCTTTGTCTATCTATCTCCACTAATGTTGTTTTGAGAGGGTTTTTTTTTCAGGAATTTAGGCATCAGAATCACCAACGTTGGAAGATACCTTTAAGATGAAGTCCAATCATCCACCCAGCACTACCTAAATCATTAAGCCATTTCACCCAGCGCCAGCTCCAGATGGCTCTTAAACACCTCCGGGGATGGTGACTCCAGCACCTCCCTGGGCAACCTATCTCAATGCCTGACTACCCTAACAGTGAAAAACATTTTCCTAGTACCCAGTGTGAATCTCCCCTGTCTCAGCTGAAGGCCATTTCCTCTGGTCCTCTCTCTGCAGGTATGGTAGAAGAGATTGTACTCCACCTGGCTACAATCTCCTTTCTGACAGTAGCTGAGATCAATGAGTTCCCCCCGAGCCTCCTTGAGAATAAACAAACCCAGCTCCCTCAGCTGTTCTTCCTAAGACACATTTTCTAGACCTTTCGCAAGCCTTGTTGCTCTTCACTGGACACACTCAGTATCTCAATGTCCTTTTTGAAGTCAGGGGCCCAGAACTGAACGCAATACTTGAGGTGTTTTCTCACCAGCGCTGAACACAGGGGGATGATCACTGCCCTGCTCCTGCTGGCCACACTATTGCTGATCCAGGTCAGGATGCCATCGGCCTTCTTGGCCACCCGGGCACAGCGACGGCTCACATTGAGCTGGCTGTCAACCAGCACCCCAAGCGCTTGCCTGGGGAAAGCAGCAGAGAGGGAAAGAAGCAGAGAGGGCAAGAAGCAGAAGCGATGCCGGAGCAGCGTGCGGGGCGGCCGGCACGGACAGCGGCCGAAGGCGGGCGGCGGGCGGCGCGGAGGGTCTGTCGGCCGCGGGAGGGCGGCTGTGCCCCGCTGCTGGGCCGTGGCCGTGGCCGTGGCCGGGGCGGCGCCGCCGGGGAGGGGTTTCTCTCTGTGGCGGCGGCTAAAGCGGTAGCCGGGGGCGGGCGGCNGTGCGGGCGCGGCGAGGGCGAGGCGTGCGGGGCCGGCGGCGGCGCGGCGGGGGGACGATGCGCGCCCGGCCTCGAGTGTGTGAAGAGCCGCCAGCGCCGCAAGGCGAAGAGCGGCCCGGGGCTCCCCGCAGCCGGCCCGCCCGGCGTCTGCCTCTGCAAGAGCCGCTACCCCGTGTGCGGCAGCGACGGGCTCACCTACGGCAGCGGCTGCCAGCTCCGCGCCGCCAGCCTGCGCGCACAGAGCCGCGGAGAGCCCGCCATCAGCCAGCGCAGCAAGGGAGCCTGCGAGCAAGGTGCGGGGCAGGGGCAGGGCGGGAGGGAGGATGCGCGTCTCCGCTGCCCCGGCAGCGCGGGGGAAACCTGCGCCTCCAAGTGCTCCTCCTGCTGCCTTATCCAGTCGGGGTCCTGACTTGTAGGGTGAGGATGGTTTCAGACCCGCCTTAAATGGACTGGAGAGTCCCAGCCGGGTGGCGCTGCCTAAACTTGGAGTGACACTTCAGCCCCAGAAATGCGAGGAGCTTGGGCACTCACTGTTGGCGTGGAAGTACACGGCCCCACTTTTCCTACTTTGCCTTGCAGGTTGTGGTTTGTGCTGCTGTGAGATGGGACAAAAGGGCTGAGTTCTCCAGGGGAGGGTTCTGCCCAGGGAGATTGCAAACTGCGAGGAAAGGAAATGATTAAATGGACGTGAAAGCCACAGAAATTCAGAGCCAACATTCACTGGCTTCCATTGGTTCGAAATGAAAGCAAGCAGTGACTTTCCTGTGAGCTGCACGTAGCAGCAGTTTGCACTTGCAACATTTCCCACCAGGAGCTTGATCCATCCCAAGCTTTTTCTTAGGGGTGATGCTCAAGAAAGAAATTGTTCTGCTGCAAAGCCTCTACTAGAAATCCTGACTTCTGAGAGTGTGTTTTGCTGGGAGGGAGGGAGGGAAGGAGGGATGGGACATAGCATGCAAACCATGTACCGAGCGTCTCAAGGACAGTATTGCAGCGCCAGTGCTGTTTTGGTGGAGGAGTGTTTTCATAAACACAGTATGTGCAGGTCACAACCTCCACCTCCTCCTTCCCTTTCTTCCCATAACTGAGGCCAAGTATGTCTGCGAAAAAATGTTTCTGAAACTCCCAAGGAAGGCATGAAAGGCTGCGGAAGGATTGGTGATTTAACATTGCCCATTAAATGCCCTGTGTGGCTTTTCACAAACTTTGTGCAAAACATCAGGCTTACATATTAGCCAGAACATTGTGGTACAGTATTAACTCTTGGAGGGAAGGAGTTTCAGCCCTCAGGTTAATGTGGGGTGAGAGGAGAATGGCCTTGGTCCATGCTTCTGTCTGGTATTTGGATGGAGCCTTTCCTGCCCAGCGGACTCAGGAGATGGTGAAAGCAGTCCTAAAAGTCTGTGCTACTTCTTGGCCCTGCCAGATCAGACAAGGGAGCAGATGGGTTTGAAAGATGTCTGAGATCATGCTTCCGGTGTGTATGTGAGAAGAGGGCTGTGTTCTCATTTGTCTTGCCCAAAGTCACCTGGAAGTTCCTTGCAAGACAAGTGCTGATACTCATAAGATACTGTCCCAGCCTTTGGCTGCACTTCCCTATATTCATCTCACTCTGCATTCTGGGTTGACTGGATGGGGCTTTGACCCAGACTATGGAGACAGAGTTTGATGAGGTCAGTGCAAACATGAGCAGCTTTGCAGAGAATGGTGAGAGGCCACTGACCGGCCAGCCTCAAACAGGCTGTTGCCTGTTGTTTAAGAACTTCACTGGAGCTTGTGGTGCTGAGCCACTGGCACAATGTCCCCTCTGTCACTCGGATGAGCTGCTCTTCTTTAGTCTCCTGCTGCTGGGGGAACTTTGACCCAGCATCTCAAGGAAGGGAGGAGGATGGAAGTGGGCTGCTCAGCAGTGGTGATGCAACCAACTCTTCTGAGACTTCTCTTGGCCGCATGAACTTTTCTTGTGCCGTGGACTTTCTTTTGGTGATATGCATTGCTCTGTGACTTGCAGCAGAAGCAGGGACTCATCCCACACACGCGGTAGGCATCTGGAAGTATTTCTGTAGCCTTAAGGGCCTCCTGGCAGTTAGGACTGTTGGGTGGGAAGGGGTGGGGAGTTGTAATCTCTACATGGATTTTGAAAAAATGACAGGAGAGAACATCCATACCGTCATCCCCCCAGGGCAGAACCTTTTCCAGTATCATTCCAGAGAGCAGACAGCAGTTTTCTGGGTTTCTAGGATGCTCTGGGAATCAAAAAGTGGAAGTTCTGGCTTTTGCCATTTCCCAGCACAAATGGATGTGATCTCCTTAAGGCATTATCTAGGCTGGAATCCTGCACAGGGAGACCACAGACAGGCAGGATCCTGCTTGCATCAGTCATTTATGTGAAAGCTTTTGCACCGAAAGAAGTCCTTGGGACACAGGGCACTTGGGCTTCCTGCTTGTGGCAGATGGGCTCTGAGGTGATTGCATGCCCTGGCTGGACTGTAAGGATGGCAGCCTTTGGGTCCAAGAGTGAGCCGTTCAAGACAATCTCTGAGAAGAGATCCATAAAAATATGTTTCTAGTAGGGGGTCCTAACTGTGTTTGATTTTTTGTTGTTGTTGTTTTTTGGTTTTTTTTTGTTCCTGGAGGGGGAGGGCTTGTTTTGCATGTCTGAAGGGGTGTTTCTTTTGTTTTTAAATAGCAAAAGGAATGAGCCCATTCTTGGCCCTGCATAATTTGCCTTGACTTTGTCCTTGGTTGTTTCTCAGACTTCTCAGATGTGATGTCTGTGTTCTTAGCACAAAAAATCATGAAGCCATGCAGAAAAAAGTATTTGTGCTGCAGCCAAAACTTCCTGCTGGAGGGCAGAGGAAGACACAGTTGAGAAGAGTTTGAAAGGACAGAAATAACCCTCGCTATACCTGCACTTGGCAGGTGTAGAGATCCAGCTTGCCCTTTCTGGAGTGGGTTGCATGTGTGCAGGACTGGGGATGTCTGGAAAAAGGCATCTTACTTGATTCCCAACTCCTTGAAGCTGCCTGGCTGCTGCTGGTACTGTGCCAGGAGGGTATGGCAAACTTGCCTGCTTCTTTGCTCTGGGGGACCAAGCAGGGATGCCTTGGTGCTCCCTCCTGGCTGGGTTCCTACTTTGCCCTCACACTTGCACTCACAGCTGGCTCTGGGTTTGCCCTGCTCTCTGTCAGGGAGCCACTACCTGCGTCCTGTCTCTACCCGTGTGCCCCAGCAGCCTCTTTGTAGCTAATCCCTGTGCTGAGGATGCAGGAGATGGATGCTGTGAAGTTTTCCATCTGCTTTCCAACATTGCCTTTAAATGGATTGTCCCTTTGCACTCTGCCTATGAAAATGCAGCTATGCTCAGGTTTGCTGCCAGGTGTTGCAGGCAGGGCAGGTCCAGATGCAAAGCAGAAGCCTTTTGTTGGGGCAGGTACAGGGGTGCCTCCTGCAATGGACCCTCAGCAGGAGGGGAGGCTGCTCTGACAACTAGGGATCTGCCCTCTGTCATTGCTGTCAACACAGCTGTACACAGATGTTCAGAAGAGCCTCTTACAGAACTGGTGACTTCAGGAATGTAGCCTGAAATTCATTTTGCACACAGTGCACACACTGAGGCTGTTTACTGCCAGCTAGGACCTGGGGCAGGAGGACTGTGGTACCCATGGCCCTGCAAAGCCAGCTGGCATAAAGAATTAGGGTCGCATGTCACAGCTCAAGCCAGGCAGAAAAACAACCTCAAAGCACCAACTCCAATCAAAAAAGCTATCAGAATTTCTGGCATGATGATCTTTCTGGGCTGAAAAATACCAGGCACTGACTTGCTGCCTAACCATTGCAAGAAGGGACAAATACTCCTGAGTCTCTGTTATCATTAGCAAATACCTGCTTCGAGAGATGTGTTGCAACTGCTGGAAATACTGCTGACATTGCCTCATTATAGCCCAAAGGCCTAATGATTTTAAGTCCCTGATACTTGTTCCAGCAGGGTCGGAGTCTCCTGGTGGTTTTGCTGTTCTCAGTCAAGGCTCTGTCTATGTGTTGTGCTCACTTCTCTCTTGGTGGAAGCCAAGCTCCTGTCCTTGCCCAGTGCAGCGTACCACAGAGAGGCTCTTAGCACATATCAGAGGACAGTGTTTCACTCTCCAGGGAGCTGGTGCTGCTTTGTACCTATCTACAAAGACCTCCTGGAGGTGGAAACTGAGGGCCTCTCTGTGTGAAGGGTAAACTTGCTGGCTTGCCAGTGAGTCTGCTTTATTTCTGTTGATATAGGGCTATGCAGTGGTTTTCCTTATGGTGATGAGGGCTCAGCACCTTGCAGGATCCATCTCCCCAGCTGCAGAGTTTATGAACAGCAGAATTAGGAGAGATTCTTTGAAAGCTGACTGTAACCAGCACTATACTTGCCTAAATCTCACCAGCAAGGAGATACCAGTCACTGAAGCTGTGCTCTCTCCACAGAGAGGAATCATTTTGGCTTCTCAGAAGCCCGGACAGCATCCCTTGTGGAAGGTTTTTTTTGCTAAGGTGCCACCCACCAGTTCTGGGGCTCAGGAAAATCTGGGTGTGAGGTTCTTGGCTGGCTACAAGGTTTAAAAAATAGACTGATGGACTTGGGATTGTGACTGCCCTAGGGGCAAGTACACCACTGCCTCCGCCAAATTCCTGCCACTTTACCCCATCAGTGGTTTTGCTTTGCTGATGCTCCAGTGTTCCATAAAGCCGCATCTGCACTGCAAACCAAGAGGTGCCAAGTTCCCACAGGTCAACTTCAAAGCAAGAAACATAAATCACATCTGTTGGGTTATTTCATCCAAATTCAGCTGTCGGAGCTTTGCCAGAAATGTCATAGTTTTGAGGGTGGTTTGTTTGATTTTTTTAATCCACTGCCAGAGCAGAGCAAAACCAGGGGTTTGGGAAAGAGCCTTGTGGGAGAGGGCAGACTGGTGTTATCAGTGGCATTGGCTCACCTTCTCCTGATACAGCTGCCTTAAATTCAAAGGCTTCTAACCCTTCTAGACACCACAAAGCATAATTCACATCTAATCACATTTCGCAAGAAATTCTTCCAGATTTGTTAACAAATGGCTTAGATTGCTCTTGTTCTTTCCTCCTGTTCTTCCTTTCCTGGATTTTAAAGGACTTAACATCCACATTTTGTAAATGGTTTTGTCTTTGCTGGTGAAAGAAAGATTTAGACAAGTTTTTGCTAAGTCATCTCTGGTTGGAAATGAACTGAATTCCCTGATTTTCCTGGGAAGCTGGCTTAGATTTCTGCATCAGACGGGAATGGGGGTCTTGCAGCAATGGCCCGCTACCCGCTGTCCTCCACCACAGAGGAAAGCGTTGCACTTGCAGGTGAATCTTGCCAGCATTTTTGTGCTGCATGCAGAGTCTCTGGCAGAGCAGAGCTGTGCAGGTGCGTGGTGGGGTCACGCCTTTTGTTTTGTACCACAGGGTCCTTTCAGATGAAGTGTGGTGTGGGGAGGTGATATTCTTCAGCGTGGTACTTGCTTTCCCAGCACACAGTGCCTTGGGATTTTGAGACAGTTTATAGTGCTGAGGCTTTATCACACAATCACAGAATCAAAGTTGGAAGAGACCTTTAAGATCATCCGGTCTAACCCTCCACCCAGCACCACCACCGTAACCCCTAACCCACTAAACCATTTCACCCAGCACCAGATCCAGATGCCTCCAAAAACACCTCCAGGGATGGTGACTCCACCACCTCCCTGGGCCACCTGTTCCAGTGCCTGACCACCCTAACAGTGAACATTTTTTTCTGATGTCCAATCTGAATCTCCTCTGTCTCAGCCTAAGGTATTTCCTCTGGTCCTCTCATTGCAGGCATTGGCAGAGGGGACTGGTCTTCACCTGGCTACAATCTCTTTTCAGGTAGTTGTAGAGAGTAATGAGGTCCCCCCTGAACCTCCTCTTCTCGAGATTAAACAAATCCAGCTCTCTCAGCTGTTATTTGTACAACCTGTTTTCTAGACCTTTCATGAACCTTGTTGCCCTTCACTGGACATGCTCCAGCACCTCAGTGTCCTTTCTGAAGTCAGGGGCCCAGAACTGGACACAGATCTTGAAGTGTTGCCTTACCAGTGCTGAGCACAGGGGGATGATCGCTGTCCTGCTCCTGCTGGCCACACTGTTGCTGATAGAGCCCAGGATGCCACCAGCCTTCTTGGCCACCTGGGCACAGTGACAGCTCATATTGAGCTGGCTGTCAACCAGCACCCCAAAGTTCCCTTCTGATGAACAGCTCTCGAGCCACTCCTCCCCAGCCTGTAGCGCTGCCTGGGGTTGTTGTGACCCAAGTGCAGGACCCAGCACTTCGCCTTATTGGACCTCATGCAGTTTGTCCTCTGCCCATTGATTGAGTCTGTCTAGGTCTCTCTGTGGAGCCTTCCCACCCTCGAGCAGATCAAGTCTCCCACTCAATGTCATCAACACTCCCACCCAACTTAGTGTCATCTGCAAATTTACTGAGGGTGCACTCAATCCCCACATCCAGGTCATCAATAAATATAACAAACAGGACCAGCCCCGAAACAGAGCCCTGGGGAACACTGCTAGGGACCAGTCACCAACTGGGTTTAACTCCATTACCACAACTCTCTGGGCTCAGCCATCAGCCAGTTTTTAACCCATCTAAGAGTCCATGCATCCATGCCACAAGCAGCCAGTTTTTCTAGGAGGATGCTGTGGGAGGTGTTGTCAAACACTTCACTGAAATCCAGATAGAGCACATCTGCAGTCCTCCCCTCACCCACCTTGTCATAGAAGGAACCTTCCTTTTGTAAATCTGTGTTGTCTGGGCTTGATCCTCTGGTTGTCCTGCATGTGCCATGTAATGGCACTCAGTGATGCTCTCTTCCATAACCTTGTCCAGAACAGAGGTTAGACTGACAGACCTGTAGTTCCTGGATCATCCTTCTGACACTTCTTGTAGATGGGCATCACATTTACTAATTTCCAGGCAGCTGGAACTTCTCCAGTTAACCAGGACTGCTGGTAGATGATTGAGAGCGGTTTGGCAAGTTCTGTCATCAGTTCCCTCTGGGGTGGATCCCACCAGGGTCCATAGACTTGTGAGTGTCTAATTGGCATAGCAGGTCACTAACCACCTTCTCCTGGATTATGGGAGCTTCACTCATTTCCCATTACCAACTTCCAGCTCTGGGAGCTGGGCATCATGAGGACTAGTCTTGATATTAAAGACTAAGGCAAAGACAGCATTAAACAACTCTACCTTTTCCTCATCCCCTGTCACTACACTACCCTCTGCATTCAACAAATGATGGAGACACTCCTTGACCCTCATTTTGCTGCCTATGTATTTATAGAAACTACGTTTGTTGTCTTTAACTACAGCAGCCAAATCAAGTTCTAGTTGCACATCGTCTCTTCTAATCTCCCTACATGACCTCACAACATCCTTATAGTCCTCCCAAGTTACCTGACCCTCCTTCCAGAGATGGTAGATTCACTTTCTTTGCCTAAGTTCTCTGTTTAACCAGGCCGGTCGTTGCCCCTGATGTCATTTTTCTACACATGAGGACAGCCTGCTCCTGAGTATTTAAAAATTCCTTTTTAAAGCAAATCCAGCCCTCCTGGTCTCCATTGCCCTTCAGGACCAACTCCTGAACACTGCTGTTCACTGCTGTTTAGTGTTTAAAAACACTGCTGGTGTTTTCAAAATTCATGTGTGTCTGGGGTTTTCCACTGTTGTAGCATAGGCCATAAATTCCTCCTTAAAGGGCATTTAGTTATTTGAAAAGGTTTTGGTTCACTGGAGCTTGAGTTTTTGTGGTTAGTATGCTAAAATCTACCATGGAAGTTGTTTAATATATAACTTGGCAGAATCCTGGAGAGTAGCAGTATGCTGGGGACTGTGCAAAACCTTCACTGCACAGGAGGATCCCGTATTTCACCTGTGTCTTCATTCCCAATCATCATAGCATACTCAAATTCAGTAGGAAGGAATCATTACTGATCAGCAAATTCCACCCCATGTTTGTTTTTTCTAATGCTGGAAAGGCATGCTGTGTTTAAAAAAATGTGTTTAATCCTTTGTTGGGCTGAGGTTGATTGAGGTTAGAACTAAATAGGAGATTACCACGTAACAAGTCTAATCAGGTCGGATTTTTGCAAGCCCTGCTTGCTTTTCCGTGCATAAATGCTGCCATGCCTTGTTTCTGTGTCTCCCGCTGCAGGCTTTTCACATTCTTTCCCAGCTTTAGCTCATGGAACTGCATGATCAATCCAAACCATTCTGTGATATAAAAGTCATGCACAAGGTCTCTGAAGGCATCATTCCCAAGCCATGGTCAAACAGCAGGGGTAGGATTTCCGGCAGTACTGGTCTGCTCTATGCTGAGCCCAGTGCCGTGGAAGGCCGCAGTTGCTCCATGGCAGATAGATGGTGGCCTAGGGCCTTTCCTCATGCTGACTCAGTCTCAAGTCTCCAGGACTTGGGGCAAAGCTGCATTCACGTTCCCAGCCTTTCCACAGTCACTGGGCTGCTGCAGTCTGAGGTGGAGCATCCAAAGAGACATAGCATCCGACATCTACTTTGGTCCGGATGTCTCGGAGCTTCCTTCTGAAACTCCTTAGCCTCTTCAAAGCCAGGTTAAAGGAAGATGAGAAATGCCTTCAGACCATGGAAAATAAGGAGGCTTGTAAATCTGCCAGAAAGCAGCAGGCAGCTTTGGGAGTGGGGAAGGCCAAGGGCACTTCCTGCCTGCTGTTGCCTCTCTCAGAGCACTGACCTGGGAGGGAGCAGCTGAGGCCATGCCAGCTAAAATGAGTAGATGATGCTTATGGAAGGTTTCCTCTTCTCCATATAAAGTAATTTTGAAGGGAAAATACTTCGCCAGCAACTTAGGAGACTGGAGTCTATTTTCAGACTTGCAACAGCTTGCGAGAGTGAACAATGTTTAGTTCTTCCTTGGGTTTGCCGTCTCACAGGGAGTGTTCCCAGACCATGTTTGACCCGGGGCTGTGGCACAGCAGTGCTCAGGAGGCCTGGCTGGGTACCAAGCTGACACCCATGTGAGCTTCAGCGTGTGGTACACAGCTTCATGTGTTCATGGTGTGGACTTGCTGCACACACCCAAGTGCCGGGGCATACCCCACAGTGCTTAGTGTCTGCCTTATTTCTGCCTTTAGTGACATACCTGTAGGCCACTTGGTTTTAGAAAAAAAGTTACTGCTCTGCTTGTTGTGGGTTTTTTATTTGTGTGCACCCCAAAGGAAGATCGGTGAGGACCACGTAAGCCTAAGCTGTGACAGAGCCTCCAGGTACCAGTGATGGCTGGGCTGGGAGATGTCAGGTCTCTGCCTGCTGTGGCTGAGCAGAGAAGGGGTGGCTGGTGTGGGGAGGGATGTCAGCAACAGATGCCAAATGATATCCTCATGGAGGAAGCCAGGCTCTGCCGCATGCTGCTGCAGCAGAAAGGCAACTATGTAAGAGCAATGGGAACTCCTCTCCAGCTGCAGCTTTTGACATAATACAGGCTGTCAGGTCCCTGCAATCTGGAGGAGAAATAGTCCCTGCCCAAATAGTCAGGCTTTCTCCCGGGGTGAATGAGCTCCGGAGCTCTGCAAAAAGCCCCTTCCTGGGCCAGGGAGAGCTATTTGTTTTACAAACAATGGGCAGAGCACAGAGGAAATGCCTGAAGTGCCTGTGGAGAGCAGCTGATCTCCAGCAAGAGCCTGGGCTGTCTCCTTGGCCGAGGAGCTCTTGCGCAGTCAGAGCAAGTGCTGGCAGGGAGCATCTGCACATCAGCAGTGTCCAGGCACAGGTCTTGGGGGGAGTGGAGACCACTCGGCCACCTCGATGGTAGTGACCCTTTTCATCAGCAAGTGCAGCCTCCAGGTCCTCAGCCTGAAGGAAGTGGATGGAGAAACATTTCCCTCTGTGGGCAGTTCTGCAACTAGAGCAATGATGCCTCTCAGGTGCAGGATGATGGCTGAGGGTCTCCTTGCTGGCAGAACAAGACATCTGCTCTGTACAGGGCGGGCTTGTTTCCAGCCCTGCTAAACATGTGGTGGCCTCGCTTCCTTCACAAGAATTCCTGAAGCAAAGGGTTGACTTGGAAGAGGGAATGTCCTCACATTTTCTGAAGTGCTTGCAAGGCTCAGCCATCCCCTGCCTCTCCTGCTGTCAAGTTGCCCTGTTGTCTGTCCAGCTCAGTCTGCTTTGGGACACTGTGGGAGAGAGCATGAGTGGGACCAGCACAGGCAATAAGCAGGGTGACTGCCATGCACGTGAGTGTCAGCTCACTGTGGTGGGAGTCTAGCTCCTGCTGTGGCCTGTCGTGATTTGACTTTATCTGCTGCCCCCTTGGCCTTTCTCATTTATTTTTAGTGGCGGAAGAAGCTCAGCTCTAGCGTTTTGTCTGTAGGGGTTAAAGTCAAATGTCTGGAGAGTCCACAGTGACTCTTCCCATGACACTTGTTGCATCCCTCAGGACGTGTATTCCCTCCTGGCCTCAGAGCTGTGCTGGATAGAGGTGGAGGCCTGTGGATGCTTCCAATTCATTTTGCAGCCAAATGCAGAACGTCATGTTCTGCCTGGTTAGAGCAGGATGTACATCCCGAGCTCAAGGACCGCCTTTTAAAAGTCAGGCTCTTGCTGTGCTGTGGCTGCTGTGCCAAGCCAGCCAGAGCTTTCATGTGAAGCTGTGCAGGCAATTCCCTTTCTAAGAAGATAAACAACCTCTTTTTGCCCAGAAGGTGGATAGAAATTCTTTCTTTTTCTCCTGCCAGCAGTTGCTGCTGAAAAATCCTGGTGTGATGTGCTCCTGGCAGGGTAAGCAAACACCCGTGGGCAAGAGGGAAACTCAGTGGCAGCCAAGACTGAGACACCTCAGGCAGTGTATTTAGCAGTGCACTGAATGCTGCCAGTTCCCAGCCAGGGAAGACTTAAGCCAGATCCTGGAAGAGCATAACAGTGCCTTAAAATCCACCTGGCTTTTAACATAAGAGTCAGTCTCTCTCCTTTTCTGTTGTGAAGGATGATGGTCATTTGGGGGCAGCTGTGTTTTTCCTGCCTCATGGAGCACCCCAGTAACCAGTGATAAAGAGGACTGTGTCATACAGGGGCAGACATAGCCCTGTCTGCTGGGGACAGGCCCCAAGCTCTGCCCTAAGAAGGGCACTTGGCATATGGGGGGGTGTGCATGTCTGGAGCAGAAGGTAGCAGCCGCAGCAGCCTACTCAGAGAGCATGGGGTGAGCTACACTGCCTGGGGACATTGGGTCCCATTGGAACATCCAAGTGCACCATTGTCCCTATTGTTTAAGGGACACTGGAAAAAGAACAGCTGAGCTGTGCAGGAAACAGCTGTGGTGGGTAAGGGGAGACGAGCGCGTGACCTGAGGTGTCCCCGTCCTGGGGATGGCAATGCCCCGGGCTGGCCACAGCCCTGCTGCTGTGCAGGCGCCAGGCTGCGGCTGGGGGTGCAGGTCAGCCCCCTGTGCCTTGGTATACTCAGGAGGAACAGCCTTCAGCAGGGTGCTGCTGAGAGTGCAGAGCTGGGCACGGGCTGGAGCTACAGATCTGCTCTGGGCCACCTGGGGCACGGATAACTCCAGGACCTTTCCATATGGGCAAGAGTGTTGTGACTATTGACACAGCCCTCTTCTGACCAGTGCACAGGATTCAATTCATGCCACAGCACAAACAGCAACAGGGTAAGCAGTGTAAGGAAAGGCTGCCTAAATCCTTTGACTCAGCTCTGTGCAGATGAAGAGCACCTGGGTTGTGGTGTCTGCCAGGAAACCAATCTGTGCTGACCATTAGGTGTGGTTTCAACCATCGCCCAGGACTACACATAAAACTTTTCCACTTCTCCACAGCTGCCTCCTGTCAAGCCAGAACTGGAATACTTTTGTAACAGAGAATGTTGATTGCAGCCACCCCATGTCTCTTAGCAGCTTCCCACCAGCAGGCCATGTACAGTCTTTCCTGGACAGGGAAGTCTCAAAAGAGAAGAACATAAATGTCTCTGGGATCACACCTGCTGCTCAGGAGTGGGGAGCCACCTCAGCATCTTTTGGGCTAAAATGGAATGATGGCTGATACCCTTTGGCTGGTGATACCTGTATGGATCTGCCCCCAGATCCTGAGGAGGAAAAAAGTCACCAGGTTTCTGCTGGAAGATGTTACTGCGGTGGGATGCACCTGGAACCTGCTCTCCACTGCCTGTGGCAGGGCTGCAGGGGGGAGTGCACCTGCAGGACTGAAATCAGTGCACGTTCAGGACCCTATAATGAGCATCAGGATCCAAACCTGCCCCTTCTTTATGGGGCTGAGAATGAGCCATGGTCTGTGAGCCATACCCAGGGGCTTCAGTCAGGCTGGCTCTGGAGTACATCTTGTTTGCATAGGAAATGCCTTCTCCTGATGCGGTGTAATGGGAGCTTCAGTTTCCTGTTACTGCCTGCATCTTCAGAGCAGAAGGGGGAAAGCTGTTTGTTGTGTTCTTAGAGCTCTAAATAACTGGAAATAAACACTATGTGCTCCTTTGGTCTGCGCTTCCTATTGTGGGGAATTAATAGCTGCATTTTGTAAAACAGCCTCACTAAAGAGGGATTGAACATAAAAGGCCATTCTTCCCTTCCTCGGATACGGGTTACATCTCCAACATTTCTCAGCCTGAGGGGTAAACATCTCCAGCCAGATCTGCAAAACAACTCTGTTCCTATCTGGCTTTGAAAGCAATTCGCTATTTAACCAGGCATTGGAGCTCTCTGGGGAAAAATGGAGCTCTGCATTCACCTCATCCCTTCCCAGATCCCCACCAAGGAGAGCTCTGCCACCCTCCAGCCAGCCTCCTTTGGCTGAGTATTGCACACAGGTAAAACAGGAGCAGCATAACATTGAATTCTGCAAGACAGCTGCCATGGGATTGAAATCATGCTGGGAAGAAGGATGCTGCCAAGTTGGCCAAGCTCTCCATGGCATAAGAGAGTGAGTGGGATGCACCCTGTCCCCTGGGGGTCCTTTCCTCCATGCCAGCTGACTTGGTGACTGCATGATAAGCAGAGCCATCAGTTTGTACAGTCCTGCTCAGCCCCTGAGATGAGAATACAAACACTACCTTACCTCTAATTTCAGTCTTGCAAGTAGATGGACTGATCACCTGAACTGTTCAACATTTGAGTTTCTATCTGGGGCAAGTGCCCGTCAGTCTGAACAGCTTAAGGCTGGATGCATGTGTTGCTTTGGAGAAGGAAGTCCTGTGATGTGTGATCAATCCTGCAAGCTTTGCTCCAAGCAGGGATCCCCTTCACCTTGTCCTCAAAACCCATGCAATTTGACTGGCCCCACTTGAAACGAAACAGGCTTGTAGTCACCCAGGGCTTAAAAGCATTTCCCCCTTTTTGCAGGACCCTCTATTGTGACTCCTCCTAAGGACATCTGGAACGTGACAGGAGCACAGATCTACCTGAGCTGTGAAGTCATTGGCATCCCAACCCCTGTCCTCATCTGGAACAAGGTAAGGGCCCTGCTAGGAGCCCACAGAGCACAGCAAACCTGAGGCAGCTGAAACTGCCTGGTAAGCATAAGGACCAGAGCAGATCCCTCCACAGAAACACACCTCTTTGATGAATTGTCTCATCTATGCAGTTCTGTACACCCCCGAACATCTGGTTTTGCTTAGTCTTTAGTCACTGCATTTTCTAAACTCTTGTTGATCCTGAGGCAGAACAGAACTCATGTTCCTCTTGGTAGCGCCTGGTATTCGGAGCACTTGGGGAATGTCCCTTGACCTGCTGTCACCCTGCTGGCACAGTGACTGAGGTGGCTAGACATCACCCACGTCGTCGTTGGGAACAGGAACCACATGGGGCAGCTGTCTCCAGTAGCCAGCAGCATGTTGATTTTGGCAGCACTGGTAACAGCTGGCTTAGGATGGGGGCCAGCGTTGAGTGGAGAGGATTGTAACTGTAGGGCTGAAAGCCACTGTACAGCCCCTGTAGCCTCCTCAAGTGCCACAGGTTTGTGGACACTTTTGAAGGGCCTTAATTTTAAGCTGAAACATTACTAGATTAAGGCTACTACAGAGGGAAAAAAAAAAACTGGGTTGACTCCAAGTTTGCTTCAAGTAAGCTTTACTCATAGGGGTCCCAGAGCAGACTGTCAGGTGAGCACACAATGCGGGCATGCTGACTCAGGCAGTGTTTTCTGCTTGTTTATGAGCAGATGCTGAGTTTACACTGAATGTCAGTGCTGCTCTGCTTTTTGTGCCTCTTCGTGGTGGCTGAGACTGTTGGACATGGTGCTAACAAGGGTTGAGTACCACTTACCCCGTGCTGTGCTTGGGGCTCAAATAAGCAGCACTGGGGAAT
The DNA here is from genome assembly GCA_013396735.1 of Grallaria varia. Taxonomy (NCBI): domain Eukaryota; kingdom Metazoa; phylum Chordata; class Aves; order Passeriformes; family Formicariidae; genus Grallaria; species Grallaria varia. The sequence goes on along the minus strand of VWZG01012805.1, from coordinate 36,626 downwards.
GACTGCACTGCTGCTTTCTCATCGATGCTGTGCCCACCAAGAGGGACAGCCTGGTTTGCTGCAGCAGAAATGTGCAGGGCTGTTGCTGATCTGCTGAGAAGAAGTGTCTGTCATGCAGGCAGACACTCAGTTCTCTGCTGCTGCCACATTAAACATCCCGATCATCAGGAAGTTATGGAGGAGTCTCTCCAAACAAGGACAAGTCAGCTCCTGCTGGCCCCCCAGTTCCAAGCCAGAAGGCAGCTGCTCCAGCCTGCTGAACTGGATTGATGTATGGCTGCCAGAAGCTGCATTGGTGGGCTAAACGCATCCTTGGGAACATGCACACAAGTTCTGTGAGGCCAGGTCAGTGCGGGGCATGTTTGCACACCCCACTGCTCAGCACTTTCCATCCCAGACAACCGTGCCCCTCTCACTGTTCCTGCTGAGGCAAGGGGAACACAGCCTCAGTGCAGATGCTGAGGCACTGGGGCAGTACTACCTAGAGAATAAGGTGAAATGCTGACACTAGGAAAAACACATTCATAAAACTAGTGTTGGATCTTGTCTGTGTGTAGGTATGGTTCTAACAGTTCCAGCAGAAATAAACCTCCTAATTCTTACCCTTCTGCTTAGATAATTCGAGGACAGTATGGTGTCCAGAGGATGGAGCTTCTGCCTGGGGACCGGGAGAACTTGGCTATCCAGACCAGAGGGGGCCCTGAGAAACACGAAGTGACTGGCTGGGTGCTTGTAAGTACTTTGTGTACGTAAAGAGCTGTACAAACAGTACAAGGCAGTTTGCAAATATAAACAAAGAACAGTACAGAAGACCAACAGGAACAGATGGTGTTTAGAGAAAAACAACCTGTGTGAATTAAGGATGAAGCATAAGGGTGGCTGCTGGCTCCAGTCCTACCTGTTGAATGCATCCTACCTCTGTCCAGAATGCAGCAGAAGTGTGCATTCTATGACCAGAGAAGGCTGGGCTGAAATAAAATATCTCATTTCTTTCCTGATACTGTTAGTGGGAAGGAGACACTCTCTGTGTCCAGGAAGGAACCACTACAGAGGCAAGGCATCCCTTAAAACCCACCCACAGCTGGGGAGCCCTTACAGATTTGCTCTTTCATCTGTAAAGCAGAGAAGAAAGCTAGGCTCATCCAAAGGAGTGCGTGCTTGTCCCAAACCTCACTGGGGAGATCCACCACAATCTGAACCAGACTGTTTAGAGCTGACAGAATGCATGCAGTCAGCATCATCTGTAATGGTGAACCACTGCTTCATGCACTCTGTTCACCTCATCATGTCTCAAGCAATTAGCAAGTTATATAAGACACCTTAAAACGGAATCACCTCTCCCTATGCACAGGACGCTCACTGGGGGACTGGGGGTGTGTTTCTTCCCCTAGATATCTCCTCTGAGCAAAGAGGATGCTGGGGAATATGAGTGCCATGCATCAAATGCCAAAGGAGAGGCAACAGCTTCTGCAAAAATCCACGTTGTGGAAACTCTGCATGAAATAGCTCTGACCAAAGGTTGGTAAGTGTGGCTGAACACTCAGCAACTCTCTACCCTAGCAGTTTACTGTTATTTGATAGAAAAGGACAACCTCTATTTAGTGCTTTCTAAAAAAACCAAATGAACCCCCCACTCCGCAACTAAAAATACCAAGTGAACATGCAGTTTTTTGTTTGGCAAAACATTCCCAGCAAATCTTAGCTCCTAGAGTTCTGAAGGGAGAGAACACTGCCAAATGCTGTAAAGCACTGGAGATTAAAGATACCAAATTAAAATTAAAAAATACCTTCTGGGTCTCTTGCAGAGCAACCTTCAGTGGTTTTCCAGCCCTAAATTTATTCTGTCCTTTCAGTGATCTCTGGACACTTGCAAACCTGCCCATCTCTCTTGGAAGTAGTATTGACACAACCAGCCCAAGACAGAGGGGGAATTTCAAGTACTTAAATTCCTGCCAAGTCTCTGCACCTCCACCATCCTGGAAACACCCCAGTACCTGCCATATTCTCTGCATTCTGGAGTGCCAAACCTTGGAGGGTACAGATATGCCACAGCAGTTCTCTTTGCTAGGCTGTGCGCAAAGCTGATGGCAAACCGGCCACCCTCATTCCAGCTGCAGACAGGATGGCTCAGTCTCACAGCCCTGTATGCTTTGGAATAAATCTGGATAGCTGGGACAGTAACTGTAACCATGCTAGAAGCAGAAGCACAGGGAACCAAGCATCCAACCAGAGAATTCTGTGCTGCCCAAATCCACTTTTGGAACATAACCCTTAGTTTTAATCCCACCAGCTTTATCCAAACTATATAGTCTTGACATTCTGTATCCTTGTGTCTATGAATAGCTGAAATACTGCCCTTAGGAAACTATTAACAGCACTTGGCATTGAAATAAGAGCTTAAAATGAATCCAAATATCATGCATAAGAACACTGCTAATGGTTTGTAGCTAGTCTCTAATCCCTTTTCAAACTCTTGCTTTATGGATGTGAGTGAAATTGAGTTTTACTGACTTGTGCCACAAACAGCCCACTTAGACCCCAGAAGAGAAAATGTTCACTCCCTCTCTCACCGTAACTGCTGTGAGGCTGCAGTACCATCTACATTGACTCCATAGTTTATTTCTTACACACAACCCCCAGGTGTTACAGCTGTTTCTTTTCAGCTGTAGGAAAGCTCCCAAGTCAGCATGCTGGAGCCAAGCAATAAGTAAGCGCAGACTGCCAGTCTAAAGGAAATTGATAAGGTTAATGGAACAAACTGTCAGATGTCATAGCTACACACTGTGAGAGTCTGTGTCCTATGCCCAGGTGATCTCAGCACAGAAAAATGCATCTAGTATCATCCCCCTGCAGCAGGGAAGGAAGGAAAGAAGGAAGGAAGAAGAGGTCAGGTCTCGCCCTCAGCTGAAAGATAGAAAGATACTGCCAAAGTTGCAATATTCCCTCTTGGAACAGTACAGAATGTAACATGTTTTTGTTTTTCCACAGATGATGGTGCAGAGCTGTGATGTGAGGACTTTCACTTATGCACAGTTTTAAATTAGTACTTTGGAAAGCTGCAAGCTCTGGCTTTTTCTAGCTGACTAATCATTCCCTCTTAACTCCCTTATTCTTTGACTCCCAATTTGCTTGCACACCTCTTTCACAGATGCACAAATAAAGAGATTCACAAGTTTGATTACAAATTTTAATTCTATTTACAGGAAATAAACATACTTTTGAACAGCATGTAGGAGATGAGTAAAATTGTATTTTGAATGCAACATACACGAAATGAAACAAAACCTGGAGAACTTCAGTCTCACAACTAAAAAACAAAAAGCCCTTTTAAAGGCTAAACACTCATCATACGAGGTGCAATACTCATAGACATCAGTTCTTGGAAGAGGAGTTTGCAGGCATAGGGCATTCGAACCAAAGATATCTGGAAAGAGATTTTTAAAGTCTTGTGATAAGCACTCCTAAAGCATCAACTTCCACCATCCTCTAAACAAATAAATCGCTGAGCTTTTGGCTCAAAAGCAAATCTGAAGTTATGCATGAAAGCATTTAACATGAATTGCTCACAGATGGTACCAAAGCAAGAGGGAAGCTGAGACCGTAGAGGCTGAACAGCAGCTATTCAGAACACATTTTTAATGTAAAAAACCTGCAGCCAAGGGATCTGATGCTAAACAAGAACCATTTAACATGGGAATGTGTGCATAGCAAATCGAGCCTGATGTGCAGTAAATGCAGTTAAGATTTCCAGCACACATTGATTCCTAATCCCATTGCCACTGCTAGAGTTCCAACAGTCAGCCCCTGGCACAAGAACAAGCCTGTTCAAGGCAACTCTTTTTAACTCTGCTGCCACTCTTCCTTGACATGGTACTGTAACCAAGCACACACTGCAGGGCTTTTATTAAATGAAAAAACCTCACCAATGTACAACACAAAAGGCCTCCCATGGGGACCCAGCTCTGAAAGTATAAATATCTTCATGGGACAGTCACAAGGGCGATGGCTCTAAATTCCTGTGATTCTGAGTTTTACTTCTAAAAATAAGTTCTCAAGCGTTTAAAGTCTCTGAAAACTCTGCACTGTACAATACTTGAACAGCACTTCCTGCCAAGTGACAAGCCAACACTATAAAGTTAATAAGGAAGCATCCAAATTAACTAGGTCCCTGTAAACACTTTAAACAGTTATGAGACTAAAATAGCAATTGTTCTGGTGCTTCTTCAAATATTTACTTCCCTAGCCTCCTGTTCACTGGAGTGGCATTTCCTCTTGCCCACAAAGAGAAACACTGGCTGATGAAAATCACACGTACCTGAGTTTTATTGCGGCATCCCCGGCATTCATAGGTGTGAGTCCTCGTGTTTGCAATCGCCATGATTCCACAGAGGTTACACACATGGACTTGGTATGGGTCTGAAGCTTCAAACAGTCTTTCTCTCAAGAACTGGGCTGCTCCATGAGCGATCTGGCAATCTCGTTCCATTTCTCCAAAGCGAAGGCCACCATCACTGAAAAGAAGAAACAAAAACACTGAACTTTTGAGTCCATTGGCAAAATAATCAGTTTTGGCTAGCAGAACAAGTATCTTACCAGAAACCCCACAGCAGTATTGCAAGTCAGGAGGAAAGTTGTGCATTAATTTTCCTCTAACACCTCAGAATAAACTGTTAGGGAGAACGTGAACACAGTAATCTTTAACTGCTGCTGAGCACTTCTACAGCAGGTGTCTCACAGCCACAGCACAACCATACAGAAAAATGAAGTATACAATTAAGTCATCCTCTGCTTATCTGTGGTGCATTTAACTTTAGCTGTCTGCCAGATGCCCACCAAGCAGCTCTCACGACCCCCCCATGCTGACAGAACACTGGGAGAAAAGACAGAAAATCCAAGAAGATTGCTTATCAATTACTGTCATAGGCAAAACAGACTCAGCATGGGGAAAATTAAGTTTATCATCCATTAAAAATGGAGTAGGATGACAAGAAATGAAGACAAAACTAAAAAATTCATCTCCTCAACATTCTTGCCAGGCTCAACTTCACTTCTTCATTCCAAACTCCTTCCTCCCCTCCCTGTGGTCACAGGGAGAAGGGGGGGTACAGTCAGTGCCTAACAGTTTCTCTCAGCTGCTCCTTCCTCCTGACACTTTTTCCCTGCTCCAGAATGTGGTCTCTCCCATGGGATAGTGCTTCACAAACTGTTCCAGCATCAGCCCATCCCATGGGGTACAATCCTTCAAGAAAAGACTGCTGCAGCAGGGATCCCCCCACAGATCATACTTCTGCCAGGAGCCTGCTCCAGTGCGGGTTTTCCACAGGCCGCAGGGCAGTTCCTCTTGCATTTCTTCCCTTCTCTCTCACAGCTGCTGCACAGCATTTTTTACCCTTTCTTAAATACATTCCCACAGAGGTGCCACCAGCATTGCTGACAGGCTTTGGTTGGTCAGAGCCAGCTCTAAATGGCAGTGTCCAGCACAGGGCAACCCCACATCCTTTCTCAGAGAGGCCAGCCCAGCAGCACCTCCTGCTACTCAAACCTTGACATTGCACTCAATACTTGATCTTAAGCCAAACACTTGAAAAATGGGTGGCTAATTGGGGCGAACTAATTAAGTTCAAGCCACAAAGCTGAAGCAACTAATAGTTTAGGGCTAAAAACCCAACAAAAGAAGAAAACACCATACAGAAACTAACACACATCCTTACCGAGATCTACCTTCCATGGGTTGTCTGTTAAGTATCTGGATGGGCCCTCTTGCACGAGAATGGATTTTGTCATCTACCATGTGCTTCAGACGCTGGTAATATGTAGGACCAATGAAGATCTGTGATGTGATTTTTCGACCAGTGAAGCCATTGTAGAGGACCTGAAGAAGTCAATACAGTCACTGAATCATAAGCCTTACTATCCATCAAATGTATATTAAAAAAATTACAACGAACTGATATTTTGATTATACCTCATTTCCTCTTAAATGATAGCCATAATCTGATAAAAGATTGGAAATCTTCTGCACATTGACAGCATCATTAAAAGGCGTAGCATCACCAATCTCTCCCTTGTTTGCAGACACCTACAGAGAAGAGATTTGCAAAAGTTTGCCACATTTCTGAAGGACTGGTTAGACCATATTAAGCTGTTTAAAACAGTTTTAACTCTTAATGCTTGAATTTGAGATTCCATGCCCATGATAGTACCCTATCTTGGTCTGTTTATCAGCTACACAATTTAAAAAATACACAGTATCAATACTTTTGCTACTCTCTTTTCTAGGTCAGGGGAAACATCTGAAAAAAAGCAACAGAGCAGAGAGCACACTGTGGTCTGACTTGCTGGACAAAATTTACAGGACTGTAGGTCTTCTCCAAGAAACCTGCTTTTATTATCAAGTCACTGGAGAACAATAATTTTTTAGGGAAGTAATACCTACTAAGCAGTACTTATTGTTAAAAAAAACCCCCAAACAAACAATAACCTCTCCCCCAAATTTTAAGTTCATGTTGCTCAGACATTCACTATAGAAGGTTCTTCTTACCTTGCCCTGAAGACACTCAATCAAGTGACCAATGGTCATGCGGGAAGGGATAGCATGGGGGTTGATAATGATATCAGGTGTGATGCCTTCACAGGTGAAGGGCATATCCTAGAGCAGGGAAACAGAAAGTCAATTCTTCCCAGAATGTCATGTTTAAGAAAAGTAGGTGCCTGGATCCAAATGAAATCTTTTAGCTAAATTTAAGTCAACACATTGCACCTGAGTAGATATTCCACAGACAATTCACTCAAGGCACTTCAAATGCTATTCCACAGACAATTCACTCAAGGCACTTCAAATGCTAAGAAGAGCACAGGTAAAATGTTAAGAATGAAAAAAAATTACTACCTCTTGCCTGTACTGGATACCACAGGTTCCTTTCTGACCATGTCTGCTAGCAAATTTATCTCCAATTTGTGGAATTCTTACAGAGCGTACCTGTAAGCCATAGGGAAACATTCAATGCGTAACTCAAACACACAACAAAGATTATTGAAAGTTGAAAACACACACATTGGTGCTCACCCTAATCTTGCAGAACTTGTATCCTTCTTGGTTAAGGGTTACCATGACCTGATCTACAATGCCAGTCTCACTAGTTCGCAAAAAAGTGCTGCAGTCTCGCTTTGTGAAGCGTCTGTTTGTGCTTTCCAGTTCGTCTTCGTTTTCTGGCAGCGTTACTGTTTTGCCAATGATGACATCATCCCCGGACACACGTACCCCAGGTGCTATCAAACCATCATCATCAAGTTTGTCATAGATCGCGTGTCTCATACCTTGGGGAAAAAAAAGAAAAAAGAAAGTAGAGTCCCAAATTTTTCAATTATTCATATTGACTCTGATGTTCTGTAGAAATTCAGCAAGTCTCCTTGCAACTTCAGACAACGGCATAAAGATCTAATTTTATACAAGCATCTTAACTGATGTACTAACTGCAATTAATACACACTTCTCTGCTATCTTATATGTCCCAAAATGAAGACTGAATCAGTTCAACAACTTTAAAGCCTTGCCCACAAAAATGTAACTTAAAAACTCAGTCTTCGCACACTCCTGTATCTTACCTTGGCAAGTTTCACGTGTAGGCTTTTCAAAAACTTCCTCTTGGTCATACCCTTTTTTAGATTCCTGCTCTTTGTAGGAGCGGTAGAACACAGATCTGAAACAAAGTTATAAAGTCTTCTCCAGTGAAACCAGCATCATTTTCCCTCATCCGTAAGTGTGATTTTCACTATAATCCCCTTTTTATCACGTATTATGACAATTACTAATTACTATTACTAATAACAACCAAAACCAAACAATGAGCATATGCCACACAACCTTTCCTCGAATTTCCTCTTATCTATCAATGAAGAAGGGATAACAAAAACAAAAAAACACCCCACCAAACAACAACAAAAAAGTTTCTGATGGCATTATGATGGTCACGTTTCAGATATTGCCAAAGTACCTCTAGATAACATGCTAATTTTTTATGAACTGCAGAGATGTTTGGATCTTCTTGACATCTCAGAAGTAGTTACTATTCCTAATGATTATTCACCTTTGCAGTGCATCATGCTCATGTTACTTTTCTCCTTATACCTGCCATTTTACAAGCTTTTTTTAGGCTTCTACTGCTACCTTGTATACCTGAGCTGCAGTAGGAAACTTTCAATTTATTTAGGCCTCTTCCTAGGGCTTTAGGGGTTTTTGTTTCCTACCTCTGTTGCCAGCACACCAAAGCTACAGTCTTTCAGATACTAAAATGCACCAAGTCACAAGTTGTCCCAACAGCAGCTTCTGCTAAGGAGAGGAACATGCCAATCCTCACTGATAGCAGCTGTCATGTTACTACAGACAAGACTATGTTACATCGCTGCAATACTGCCATTAAGGAGTTCATGTAGCTGGCAACAGTTATATGAAAATACACCAGGAAAGAGTCCAAATGTTTTTTCATTTAACTGTCGTACAAAGAACAGAAAACATAATAAATACCAAAATGGAAAAGCTGGGAAGGCCAAGTGGGCAGTCAGGTTGCACAAAGGATGAACCATTCCTCACTGCGTTTTGCTAAGATACACAGTGACTGTTTACATCGTGCTACTCCCTCCATCCTCATTAAAAAACCCCAAAAATTAAAAAGCTTCTCAGGTTGGAAAGATTTGGAGAACAGTGTCTTCTAGCATACCATGAACTCTTCTTCTTTTTTTAAAATTCCAAGCAGTTAAAAAATTTACTAAGCCTTACCTGAAAAAGCCTCTGTCAACAGCAGAACGGTTCATGATGACAGAGTCTTCCTGGTTATAGCCTGTGTACGATGCAATGGCTACAATCGAGTTGATACCTATAAAATGCAGAGCAAATACTTCGAAAGGATCCACACATGCTGGTCTGACATTATTTGTAACTCAACCTGTATTCTCTACAGTGAAGCTGTTCAACCCTTTAGGAGATAAAATCTCCATGTCCCCCACACAAAAATGCTTAGTATCAGCAAATGCAACTTTGGGTAGAAAAGGGAGTCAAGAGTGACCCCTTGTGAAAAAATCTAGCAAATACCAATACTGAAAATGTTATTTTTTCAGTTAGGTTTTAGCGGACTATAGAGGCAAAGTAGTTTCAGCTGCAGCACCAACCAGTGTATTTTCTGCAGTCTAGCTGTCCAGCTACAAGCTAACACTGAACCTATAATTATTTTTAAAATTGCATACATTTGCTAAATACTCAGGTATTCTACACAACATTTGTGACACCGTTTAAACAAATAGTAGTGCTTTTGTTCAACAAACATAACTGACAACGCACCTGCTGGTAACTCTCTGAATCGCAAGTACTCCATGGAGCGTGTTGTTACAAGGGGCTTCTGGGGATAATACAACACATGTGCCAGCGTATCCATACGAACATGGAAGTTTGTAATGTAAACTCCCATAGCCTGTTTACCCATAGCAGACTGGTACGTGTTCCTGGGAGACTAGACAGACAAGGGAAGACCAGTAATTATGTACACAAAGCTCTTTACACACACACCTGTGGGTTTTCTATAAGCTTTTAAGAGCAGGATGTCAGAAGAGGTGCACTGACCTGGTTGTGATCAGGGAAAGGGATAATAGATGCACAGACTCCCAGGATCATGGATGGGTGAATCTCACAGTGTGTGTATGTTGAACAATATGCCACACCTTTCTCCTGCAAGTCATCTGGAGTCATTGCCAGCATCACAGTCTCTTCTTCCAGTGTATCAATGTACTCTACCACGCCACTGGCCACGAGATCCTGCCAACTGAATAACCAGTAACTCAACTAACATATAAACTGGGCCTCTTCAGCAGTAAGAACAAAGACTTCCCTGGCTTATTATTACCACCACTGCCTCAGTGTGATTCAAAAAATTAAACTACCAGGCAGAGAACGTTTCTTTGTGCTGCACAAAACTTTAAACATTTCTCTCTTCAACCTAATGGAATGTGCAGCTTCCAAGATGGAAAATGACACATTCAGCTGAATTTCAGGAACGTATCTCACCTGTAGTTGTTATACTCTCGTTCCTTCAGTTGGTCAATATGTCTTTTCTTCAAAAGCAACTTCTGCTTCTCCACAATTAAAAGGGGTCGACAAATTCTGCCTGCATCGGTATAGATGCGGATTTCTCGCTCACGGATATCTCTAATCATCGAGACCTGTAAAAGAAAGCAGCACCCCATGAGAGCAAAGCCTCAGCTTGGAATCAGAACCACAGAACGCAAAACAGGGTAACTAAATTCCCCAAAGCAAAGGCTTTACAGGCACTATCAGCAGCACAGAACAAACATTAACACCCCTACAACAAAAGCATTTCAGAAGACTATTTTCAACTCTTTTTTTTCAACCAGATACTCTTTAAAAACAACCAAACAACCCTCTTACTGCCAAAAAAACAAACTGCAAAAGCAAACAACAAATCACACACAAAATCAAACAACAATAAAAAAGGCACCCAAATCAAAAAAGTCTCCAAACAAAACACAAAACAAACAAAAACACCCAATGTGAAGTACATGCAGAAAGAGACTGGCAAATAATTCTATTTGGAGCTTGCAAAGTAGTATCAAGGCATTATCCTCTCTTGTCTAAAAGTATACACAAATTCTAGATGTCAAATTTGTACCTCTGACACAATGATGTCCATCTGACGACGAAGCTTCCTTAGGGTGTTCATGAGCTGCTCTGGATCTTTGTGTATTCCTACCCAGCAGCCATTAACAAAGATCTTGGTAGCACTAGAAAGAGGGGAAAACCAAATAATAATTAAAAAAAAGATACATCAAAAAACCCCAAACCTTTGAAGCGTTGTGTGGGACAAAAAGCTTAAGTCTATTTTAACAGTTTCATTTGCACGTACTCAGCTATTGCTGCTGGAGATATTTCTTCCAGGTTTTCCATACTCCACTCTTCCAAGAATTCCAAAATTGGGGATGGCTGAGACCCCACGGAAATGTAAGCCATCAGGGCTAAATTCTTCACAAGTCCTACGGCATGACCCTAGCAGAGACACAAAGTTAACCTGCATTATCAAATCAAGAGATACCCCTAAGAATATCCAAGAACTTAAAATTCAACTTTTCAAGGAACTGGACACAAACCATGCTAATTACTTCATTAATTTCTGCCACTTATGCATAATGTCAGATTTTAAAAAAAAAGGGCAGGCGATCATCACAAGTGCCATGGCTACAAAATGATCAGCAGAAAAAGGCAAAGTACTGAGGTGAACACTGCTTTCCTTACCTCTGGGGTCTCAGCAGGGCAAACCATTCCCCACAGCGTATTGTGCAGCTGCCGGGGCTTTGCCAGTTTCCCGTCTCTCCCAATCGGAGAATTCAGGCGTCTCAGGTGGGAAAGCGTAGATGCAAAAGTCAGGCGGTTCAACACCTGCACATAGCAAGGAATTGTTAGTCAAAGCTTCTTAAGTGTGTTGTTGACAGGCATCAGCACAAAGGATCCATGTCCTCTAAAACTGTGTACTTGAAAAGAACTAAAGTAGCTCTGATTTTTGTTAGCTACACTTTTAGTTCACCTCCACTAATCTCAGACTTCTCTTTAGAATCAAAAGCCCCTAATTAGTGTTGTAATGGCAGAATTGTCCAGAGCATGCTTATACCATGGCAAGGCCCAGCGGGAACAGTTATATTCAAACAAAGAACTGTTTTTTGTTGTATACCTTTCTCTGTTCAGGTAACTGAACAAGTAATACTTTCGAAGCTGCATTTTCATCAGGTGGGTTTGCCAGTATAGTGATACAGACACCTTTTCAAATTCTGAAAGCCTAGGGTCACTTAGGAACAAATCATTTACATTCTTCTCAGAGTCTGCTCAAAGCTTCTCAAAAGGTAAGAAAATCAATTTTTACAGCCTGAAATGTGAGAGTTTATTTAAAATGCAAACAAGCGCCTTATACACATACACCAACAACACCCTATCCAGAGAAACCTACCATCTTCGCCCCTTTCCTTACTCTGCTTTCCCCAAATTATGATCTCAACAGGACTCCAGACAACAAAATGTGCCAGCATTTAAAAACTGACATATTTTTCCTGTTTCCATCCTTATGAGAAAGAGGCTCAACTAAGCACTACTTCAGGCTAATAAAGTCAGTGCTCCTCATCATTTGCTGTGGAATATGTAATTTTTATATTACGAGCTGTCTCTTAAGTTTCTTTAACCACCTGTGAAACACTGGAAGTAACTACAGGAAGAAATCCATCCTCTGAAAAGATCCTCTGGGACTAGGAATTTACCAGACACACGCATATGCTTTAACATACAACAAAGTTTTTAGAAGAGTTATACCAACTGTTTAGCAGTGAATCCAATAGCTAAAATAAAAACCAAACCATGACAAACAAACCCAAACCATACACCTGAACCAACAATTTGGATCTTCATCTGTGTCATCTAAGGAAGTTTTCTTCTATAAATGCTCCTATTTAACACAGAACAAGTATGGCTGCCAAGCAATGTTAAACTCTTCCATTATATAGTTTTCCTCTTACACAAATCTGACAAAGCTACTGTACCTGAGATACTCCTGCTCTGGCCTGATGAGCTTTCTTCTGGTCACCCCAGTTTCCAGTTGCCAATGAATACTTCAAACCATCTGAAATAATTCTTGTTTTAATTGCCAATTCCAAGTTGAAATCTTTCCCTCTGTCAATAAACTTTTGTGCATATATTCTCACTTCCTTCAGCAAATTCTTAAACATTCTGTAGAAGAAAGACACCAAAACCCATGATTAAACAGTGCTGTAGCAATTCACCCTACTCAGTGCTATTTGGAAAAAATGTCACTGACCTCCTGAAAAGAAGCAAATTTGTAACTAGCAGGAGAGCAGAGGGGAATAAAACAACCTGTTTGCAAACACGCACAAAACACACTCCAAACCAAGTCAATACTAGTTACCAACTGTAATAGGAAACTTAACAAATCCATGAAAAAGTCCTAGTCGGATACAGGCTGTGCTGCCCAAGACCGGCTCTTGGACACAACAGAATTAGTCTGACTGATTTAGAAGCACAGGGTTGGCAATGCCTCTATTAATTATGTCCAAAGAAAATGTATATGTCATAGTTACCCTCTGAACAGGAAAGCCAACAGTGGCCCAGCAAGATCCAGTCTTTTGTTGCCATAATGATCTCTGTCATCCAGCTCTCTTCTTCCCAGTGCTGCCAGCAACAATCTATGAACCATATACCTAAGCCAATAAGATAGTTTATGTTTTAAACTGACAGCAGGCATTCACAATAAAGATTACATGCTTTCATAGACAAATCAGTAAACTCATTCCTAGAGCTGTCTATTTAGATATTTAGGATACTGCTGCCCTAAAACAGACCTTGTCAGCACATCCCAAGAGTTAAACGACCCACTGAAAGTTCAGGTTGAGGACAGAAGTTAAGATTTAAATCATTATTAAAATGCCTCTTTTGCTATAGTCTGTCCTATTCTGTAATATGGGCTCTGTTTAAGCATGAGCAATCAGGTGTGTAACGGCAAGTCTTTTGATGCTGCAGTTCATCAGCATACTAACAAGCAGTGATCAAGACGATGGGCTAATAGCTTAAAAAGTGGTTTACATTACAACCAGCTTATCAGGAGTTATCTATATATATCAATTTCTATATTTTGTCCCTGCAAAAAGTCCTTTATCACTATCATTGCATCTGACTTAAGACTCAGAAGGTGTTGGAGGCTTTTTTTTCCTTTTTTTTTTCTCTATTTTATTGGAATTTGCATTTTCTCAGCCTCAAAAATATACCAGAGCCCTAAAGTTTATCACTGAGTATTGAGAAGACTGAGGTTAAAACCAAACTTCCATTCAATGTGTTGTTCCAATCATATACATATATGTGAATGAAATACATATTCAGAGTTCCTTTGCAGATGTAAGACAAAGTTCTGACATACCCCAGAAAATAGGCCTTTTTGGTTTCACAGAAGTCACTGACACCAACATGTGGGAGCATTTCTTTCTGCAGGACTTCTTTAGCATACTTGATTCTCTTTTCTTTGGTGACACCTGGCTTTGCACCTCTTGACCCAATGAAGTTTAGAGCAACATTTTGCTCTTGAATGACAAATGCTTCATCCAGAGAAGGTTTGACCTAAGGCACAAAAATACAGCAAAATCTTGTAGCATCCAGTGTCTGTTGGGGTTGAAGGAAACTACACAGTAGTTTGCTGATGATGCTTTTCAGGATCTGCTAATTACTGATCCTGGTATTCTGGCACGAGAAAACAGTAATGGAGCACACAGGAAGAGCACAAACATTAGTTTAGCCTTCAGAAAATAGTTCTCATTTGAGTACATTCTAGGCCTGTTGCTGTTTCAGGTATAATCAAGATTTTAAAGTCAATGGCAGCAGGAGAAGATCCTATCTCTCCAAATACACATCAACTCTTTGAAATCTTTGAAATTTCCATTACACTCTGTTCACTTGAAGTACTCATTAGGATAGGTTTAGGTAGAGAATTTTAACCTTTCTAATAGATAATGCAGAAAAATAATAAAGAAACAAACTACAAAGAGAAAACGGACAATGCTTTAAGTGATGATCAGCCACACCTACAGGTCACCAAACATCAAGACATAATTTAACATATATTACCATTTCCATCATTTCTGGATCTTCAAAATCATATATGATGTGCTCTAAAATGTCCCTGTCAGACACAAAGCCTAGTGCACGAAAGACAATAATGATGGGAACTTCTTGTTTGATATACGGCAAAGTTGCTACAATGCGCTGACCAATAGCACTCTTCTTTGCACCCTGGAAAGATGGGGAAAAGAACACGTTAGGCTGAAATCATCCTGCCTTTAAATAAAAATATCTCTCTCGAATTGGATGATACAGTGTGTTTACTCAAGCACCACAGGAAAACACAACTTCTCAGCAGGCCAACTAAGGAGCTATTCTGAAACCTTACTCTGGCAATGGCTTTGTATTTTAAAACATTTTAAGCTTTAACTTGTAAGGTTTTTGCTGGTACAAGGGAATGTAAATTCTACTCGTTCGCCCTTACGCAGCATTTCTCTCTCTTTGTATTTGCCAACAGCAAACCACCTTCAGTGTTCCGTCAGCTTAAACCCAGCTTTATTTGTGTGTGCCACAAACAGAGTCTATTTCAATCCTCACATTATTAGAGAAAGCCATATTGTATGACAAACAGAATTCATTTTCATTTAATTTCATTTCTTTACAACTTAGCGTAAGAAGACATTTCCTCTCAAAATCCCAAAAGCAAATGACACAAAGAGACAGGACAGCAACAAAACTCTTAAAACAATCTCTATTGTAAGCCCCAAGGCAGGGGTTATGACCCAGGCATACCTGCCCGCCTCTGGCCAGCATGCTAACCCATATGGTACTTGTTGGTCGAGAGGAATTTTCCAGACAAGATCTACACTCTCCTGTGTAGGCATATTTTGAATCTTTCTTTGCAAACACATACACTGTGTTTGTAGCCATTTTCTCTTGAGCAATCAGAACCTGTGTGAGAAGGAAGAAGAGTAGTAAATAACTGACAAAAGAGCATGCTCAAAGTAACAAGCACAGTGTGTTTCTACTATGCCTTCAGGTGCCTTAAGTATAATAGCATTGCACAGCATGAAGTCAATTTGCCAAATTCAGTTGGATTATACTCTACATTTTAAAAAATACAGATTTAAACAAAACATACAGCTAGTTAAGACAGAACAACCAAAACAAAAGACTCAGGGAACACTGAGTTCATTCTCTGTAATGTACTTACCAAATATGCTAGCTGTGCCGAGACATTTCTGTTAGCTTTAGGCATAACACTGATAAAGAAAGCATTTCACTACCTGTTTTTCCAAGGCCAATGCACTACACAGGCATTTAAATGTAAATGCCAGCTATAACAATCAAAGACAGATTTATTTTTTTCCCCAAGAAGAAAAATAAAACTCTAATATTTCTGCTGTGTTTACTCAGCAAAAAATACTGGCAGTTTCTCTGGTGAGGCACTAGCCCAAAGAGGACATGATTTGCTAAAGCTGCATCCACTGCAATGGAAGGAAGAATCTAATTCTATAAAAAAATGCATCTATATAGCTGTGAACAAGCTGGAGGACACTTCAAATGAAGAAGTGCCTCATTTTAAATCACATACTACTCTGCAATGCTGGAAATGGAAAGGGAAATATCTAGACTACTTGGTGGCATTCAGTGCAAAACAGTTCACACAACTGAAGAAGGGAAAAGCTGAAGATGGGAAACGTGCCTCAGGGAAGAAGAAAAGGTGGCTTGAGAAAGTCCTAACAGAGGACTAAAAGCCCATCTTTCTCCAAGATCAGGAGTGCTCACAGTAACTGATACACTGGAGTAACAGTGCTTATGCTCCTGGCAAATCATATGGAAACAAGCAGCAGAACTTCCAGTGTCTGTAAAGATTATACCTGTGCAAGGTACATTCCCTCACCTTTTCTGATCCATTGATGATGAAGTAGCCACCGGGATCAAGAGGGCATTCATTCAGTTCACAGAGATCACGGTCAGTTAATCCATTCAACAAACAGTATGTCGAACGTAACATAATAGGAATTTTTCCTATAAATGTTTTCTGATGCTGTGTCTGTAACTGATCCTCTCCTTCTTTAATAACTGTTTTAGTTATATCCACATACAAGGGGGCCGAATACCTACAGAATAAAAATACCACTGTGTTATCTGTCAGTTATTATCTTTCTGTACAATCTTGAGTAATGAAGACACTTATTCAAGCACTCGCTGGTATATTAAGCATTATCACCATATCATCAATCATCATCTGGATTTAAAAACTAGGCATGGAATTTTAAATAGAATAGTAATTACTAGATTTTCAAGGCACTACTATGTGGAAAAAGACTACCAATTAATAATGCAGAGACAGTTCTTCCTTGTGTTTATCCACTACAGAGTTGGTTCTTACGTAAGGTTTCTCAGTCTGGCTTCATTTGGCATCATAGGTGAGGGTGCTCCATCTCTTTCCCAGTGTGTAGGTTTGGAGAGATAGATTTGTTCAAACTTCAACAGGTACCGGGGCTGGAAAACAAGAATACGTTTACTTGTAATGGAAGAGACAATCATTTTAATTGTTCAAGAGTGGCTCTTAAGATTTTAATACACAATGTTGCCACATGTTTTCAGCTCAAGGCATGGAAACAATCCCTCTTCAGCTGACTAGATTGAAAAAGCACTAAAAAACTCTTAATTTTTAAACACATAATTAATAAAAAAGCAGAGGAAGCTGAAGGGTCAAAAGCATTGGTACGAGAGGAATAAAGTACGCAAATAGGACTTCTTCCTATAAAATAGCTATCAAACTCAAAATCTGACAACTCAGTGAATATATTAACAAATAGACCATGGCTTCCATATGCCTACATAGACATTTATCACTTACATAACTTTAGATAAAACTGCTAGATTTTATGACGCAACTACTTGAATTTGCTTTAACACATAAAATGAGACAGCTGACACATCAAACAAGGCGCAAGCTTTGGTAAATCTTTGTTCCCATCCATCAAACATCTCACTTATTACTAACTAAAACTGTCCCTGGAGAAGACCAACCACTACAAACAAATGAAAACACAGCAAGTTGGGTAACACTAGCTCTGAGGATGGTTCTATAGCACTAGTAAAAAATGAAAGGGAACAGGAAAAACCTGTAACAAACTCAGTGTTCTGGTGTCTAAATTTCCTTTAGATCTCTAGAGGGAAGATAAAGTAGTGACTGATAGCAGGGCAACACTCATCACTATGGGATCTTAAGGGAACAGGGCTCAGACCATATGAGGGACACAGATGAAGCACAACAGCCACTGCGGAAGGTGCATACTCATCACAGAAGCGCCATCAGAGGACACAGACCTGAGATAATTTGTTCTCCTTTGAAACACAGTGCCAACGGAACATGATGAGCAACAGCAACCTTTGAAAACCTGGACCTAGCCTCAGCTGAAGAAAGCTAACAGACGTTTTCTGCCATAAACCTTTCCTGTTGTGGTAAAGCTACTGAAAACCAAAATCCCACCTAAACTTGCATTTGGCTACCTGACTTGCTCTACATTTCTGTCTTTGCAGTTTTGTACAGTAATTGACAGTATAAGCTACAGCAGCCAATTGTCCTTGCTCACTTCTCAACCAGCAGGACAGAGTATAGGACAGGGAAATTCGATTCCATGGATCACCAAGATCTTGCATGTTCTCAGCCATATAGCCGACTATATGACAACTTAGCCACATATCTCAGACTCCAAAGAATTCATCCTTCTGTCCTACTGACTGCATGAGCAGCATCATAGTTCAGATATATTTCTGTCTCTTAAGACAGGAGTTGAATAAATGCAACACACTATGATTTTGCATTGTAAAAACACATCATCTCTGCCGAGGTTCTCCACTTACCGGCTCTTCTACTTCTCCTGAGGCATGCTGGGCTTCAGCTTGTAAATCAATTGGTGGTGCATCTTCAACAATTCTCTGCACAGACATCTGAATAAACTCATCAAAAGAATCCAACTGTTGCCTGACTAAACCCTTTTCATCAAAGTAGGAGCTAAAAAAAAAAAAAAAAGTACATTAATTAACATGAAATCTTAATTTAACTTGCGTATCTCACGCAACAAGCTCAAGATTTGTAACAAAACCTCCCAAAGCCATGAAATACAGGAGAGGATCAAACACATTCACTTATCCCGAGGCCTGAGTTTCAAACAAAGATGCTGAAAAATGTTTGACAATTCTCTCACTGCTAGAAGACACAGAAACTACAAAGTGACAGATGTGCTGCCACCTCTTGGCTAGGACATGACTGCACACAGTCTACCTTAAATTAGAAGGGAAACCTGATGACAAACCTCAGTGAAAGCAGCTTCAGCTACAGTTTTCAAACATGTCTGTAAATTATTTTGCTTTAACTAATTTTCCAAGCTGCAATAAACTGAGATCATGCCAGTAAGCCCAAGTAATAGTTCTCAGAACTTCTCTTAGCTTGGATCCTCAGTGTTCCTTCCATGCACAATTCCCAGCCTCACTCTTTCTCCAGATTTCCCTTAGCCTTTAGAACATCTACCTTCAACCTAGCACAACCCAACTGTAAAAATCAAAGACTAAATTCGAAGCCCCCCATCCTAACTTTTGATGGGATGAACTAACTATGCCTGCTGCATTAGCTCCTGCCAGCAAGCTCCTCTACCTCAGTGAGGTATTACTGAAGGGAGCCAGGGAACTCAGCTTCTGTCCCATCACTGCCAAGATCTCCAGAGAAAACTGGCAAGAACTACCCTGTGGCAGTGAACAAACAATATCAGAAATGGAAAAAATCCTGTGAGAAATGGGCTGGTGAAGAAGGGAAAAAAGCTAACCTAAATACCTTAAAAGCGAAAGCTGTTTCTATTGTTTAAGATGGAGTCTTGTTGTTTTTTTACTAAGACACTGTGTCTTCTTCCCAAAATCCCTTGGGAGGAACCGTTATCTCCCTAGCTAGGTCTGAAAGAATGTATCCTTGAAGTGTGTTTAAAGTTTCTTATTGGATGTTAGTTAACCCTTTCCTATTGGTTGTTATTCCTAGTTTTCTATTGGATCTTTTACGATCCATCGAAAAGGTATAAATACCTTTACCCATGTAATAAACTCGCTCTCTCTGCTCCCTCTCCGGTGGTCTCTGTGTGTCTCTCTGCGGGGCACCCTGGGACCCGCCCTTTGGGGGGGGGGAAAACTAGTCGGGGGAGGAAAGCTCCCGTCAATGTAACGGAGAAAAAGCCTCCCGCTATCGGGATGTGATCCCCCCATAAATCAGCCGTCGTACTACCCCACTACCAATAGCTTCAGGCTCCTCGAGTGCAGCAAAGTCTTCTTATTAAAATGACATGTAAAAGCCATTACCCAAGGGGAAGGAGAAAGGGAAAGATCAACCTGTATCACAGAACAGCTGACGTTGGAAGGGACCTCTGGATGTCATCTTGTCCTATCACTGTATTCAAGCCAGGCAACCTAGACCTGACCGCCCATGACCAGGTCCAGACAGATTTTGAATAACATCAAGGATGGAGACAGAGACTCCATGATCTCTCTGGACAACCCATGCCACACCTTGGTCACTCTCACAGTAAACACAAAGTGTTTTGCCATATGGAGTGAGGTGCAGCTTCAGCTGAAGAATTTGTCTTAGATACCTTCCACACATCTGAAAGCAAAGACAGCTTTACTGGGCTGCAAAGGAAAGGATCTCCTGTCTCCAAAGTTTCTCATCTCTGCTCTCCAACCAGACTGTTTATAAGACCACCTTTGCAGATCTACCCTTCTGCTTGCAGGTGCCATTTTAAGACACCATTCATATACATCTTACGAACGATGCAACTAGTGAAAGAAACACTTTTTACTCAGTTCTACATGGCATGCCACTCCTTAACAGCTGCAAGAAGGTGAAGGTTCTTTTTTTGACAGAAAAAAACCCACTTCAACGGTTGAAAATAGACAAGCACCGCATCAGCTGTTAGATTAGTGAACAAGATTATGTGCTTGATAAGGAACCAAAATTACCTTACTTCACTGAAAACAGTGTGCCTCCCTGGGGGTCAGCAGGGGTTCCTCATCCCCGATGACAACCCTCCTGTTTCTGCTTAAAGGCCTCCTACTCTGAACATGCTACAATGCAGGACTCAGCCTAACGAAGCCTGCAGCTCCCAGGACGTGTCCCTAGCAAAGCGGACGCCACCTGTGAAGTGGAAAGGGCTGAAGGGTTAAGAGCGGCGAGTTTTGGGCACTCACCTAATGACAATCCAGCAGGCTTCTTGCCACAGGTCGGGCGTGATTTCATCATCGTCCTCATCATACTGCATATCTGCGGGGAAAGCAGCATAGCGTGTGAGTCAGGCCGCCACCACCGCCTCGGAGTCCCTCCGGCACCCCAGCAGCGCCCGCACGAGAACCGGAGCATCCCCCCCTCCGCTCCCGGCTCCTGCAGGCCCCGCGCGCGCCCACCCGGGACGGAGGGGACAAAAAGTGTGGGGAGGTGGGGGTGGAAAAAGGGGGAAAGGCCTCACCTTCGTCGGCGTCGTACATGGTGGCGGCGGGGGGAGCCGGGGCGGCGGCGGAGCGGGGCGGCGAGAGGTGAGCGCAATGGCGGCGCGACGCGGCGGGAAAGCGGCTGCGCGCCCTCTGACGTCACGCGCGCGTCTCCCGCGAGGCGCCCGCGCGCCCCGTAGCGTCACGCACACGTGCTCCGTGACGCGGCGGCGGGTGGTTCCGTCCCGCTGTCCCGTCCTGGCCATGCTTCGCCTGGTCCCGGCGCTGCTGCCCCGCCTGGCCCGCGCCCAGCCCCGCGCCCCGCTGCGGTGGGGCGGGACGGCGGCGGCGGCCGGCAGCGGGGAGGAGCAGGAGCGTTTCGTCTTCCTCGAGTACGAGCCGGACCCGGCTGAGGCGGCGGCGACGCCGCGGCGGGAGCGGGATGCGGCGGCGGGCAGGCAGCGTGATGCGCGCAGGGAGCGGCGGGCGCGGAGCGCAGTGCCGGGGGCACCGCCCGTGCCCGTGCCCGTGTCCGTGTCCCTGTCCGAGCCGTCGGTGCCGCCGAGCGGCGAGAGCTGCCCGGGCTGCGGGGCCGCGCTGCAGAGCGCGGACAGCGGCGCGCCGGGGTTCGTGCCGGCCGAGCGGTTCGGCGTCTCCGCGGGGCGGCGCCGCACCGTGTGCCGGCGG
>VWZG01012805.1:0-14840 GCA_013396735.1 Grallaria varia | reverse complement strand
GCTGCGGCTGCCGCCCGCCGAGCACCGGCGGGTGCTGAGCGCCGCGCTGCGCCGCCCGCCGCGCCACGGCCGCGGCCCGCTGCTGCTCTACGTGCTCGACCTGCTGGAGCTGCCCGACCCCGTCCTGCCGCAGCTGCCCGCGCTGCTCGCCCCCGACGTGCCCGCCTCCGGCGTGCTGGTGGTGGGCAACAAGGTGGACCTGCTGCCCGCGGACGCCCCCGGGCACCTGGGGCGGCTGAGGAAGAGGGTGGCGGAGGCCTGCGCCGGGGCCGGGCTGCAGGGGGCAGCGCTGGTGGATGTCCGCCTGGTGAGCGCCAAGACGGGCTTCGGCATGGAGGGGCTGGTGAGCCGCCTGCAGCGTTCCTGGAAGTGCGCCGGGGACGTGTACCTGCTGGGCGCCACCAACTCCGGCAAGTCCACGCTCTTCAACACCCTGCTGCGCTCCGACTACTGCAAGTCCCGCGCCCCCGACATTGTCGACAGGGCCACCGTGTCCCCCTGGCCAGGTCAGGATCGCCGCTGTCCCCCGCGGTGGTGGGGGCTCGGAAGGCGGGGAGCGCTGGGTCTCTGGGCTGGCCTCGGCCACCGCCGTGGCAGGAGAACCTGTCACCGAAGGGGAACCCGCCACCCCGAGCTCCTGAGCTACACCGAGCTTCGCATTGTCACCTCTGGGGGAGCTGGGGCTGGTTAACCTGGAGAAGAGAAGGTTCAGGTCGGCCCTTACCGCCCTCTGCAGCTGTCTAGAGGAGGGTGTAGTCAGGTGGGAATCTGCTCTGCTTACAGGCAGCCGGTGGTAGAACAAGAGAACATAGCCTTAATTGGACCTTAGGAGGAGTTTCTTCACAGAAGGGGTCATTAGACGCTGGAATGGACTGCCCAGGGAGACCCTGGAGTCGCAGTTCCTGGAGGTGTTTAAGGAAAGTCTGGATGTGGCATTTAGTACCATGGTCTAGTTGACATGTTGGTTTTCAGGCATAGGTTGGACTCGATGATCTCAGAGGTCTTTTCCAACCTGGTTGAGTCTGTGATTCCTTGGGACGGCAGGTGTAGGAGCCATGCGCTGAGGGTGCTGTGCCTCCCGGAGCACTGAGGGGCCAGGTAAACCAGAGCCAGCCTGTGCGCTCCTCTGCCTGTGGGGATGGTGACTGATCCACGCGGCTTGTCCTGTCCTTATCCATGAGGGCTGCTCTCCAGTTTGGAGAAACCAGGAGGTGGATTGGTGAGCAGCTGTAGGTCAAACCAAGCCGCCTGGAGGTGAGACTTTCATGGGGTGTAGTGAGTCAGTCTTGGCACCACTTGATTTTGAGACCCTTTTGTTCAAACTAGAGGTGAGAACAGGTCTCAAGCAGGTGGATGGTTCCTTTTTGCTGCCCTGATTTTGGAAGGTGGTACTTTATGAGAGCAGCAACCCCTCACTTTGTGTTATTGGGTTTCACTAAGAAGTTGGAGAGGGAATTTTTTTTCCTTTTCATCAGAGCTTAAATGTACCAGTTAGATGGAGACCCAGAGGTACCTTCTGTGTTTTTTTTTTTCCCCAGGAACAACACTGAACCTGTTGAAATTTCCAATTATTAATCCTACATGTGACAGGATATTCCGAAGGCAGGAGAGGCTGAAAGAGGAGGCAACAAAAACAGAAGATGAGCTAAGCAGGGAAGAAAAACAGTACCTTAATCACCTTAAAAAGCAAGGCTACTTAGTGGGTAAGTATTGCCTGAGTAAAGGTATTGCCACTCTGCCCTAATGAAAATACTGCATTGCACAAAGGATTGTTAACTCTGTAGTTTGCTGCTTTTTGCAAGTAATTTCTTCCTACACCAAAAGAACTAATTTCCATTTAATTACTGAAAAAACATGCTATCTCTAGAAGCAGTAAAAAATTTCCAGACTTGAATTTAAGTTATTTTGGCTAGTGTTTGTTCTGAGAGTAATGGAGGCAAGACCTTTACCTTCTTCATAAGCAGCATCATTAGCACTTCTTTTGAGTACTTGTCAGCTGCTGCAGTAGCATTGGAGAGGCTTCTTCTGTGCAAAGCACCTCCCATCTGAACTAGGCTGGCAGATTCTGACAGCTTAGTAGTTTACAAGGATATTGCACTAAGGGCCATCTCTCATTCCTAAAAGAAGAAAACAAGTTTAATTTTTAAATAATCACATTTTGGGCTGCAGGCCACGGTGATTATACTTCATGTCCAAAGAGGGGATTGCTATAAGATAGCTCTGGTCTTCAATTAGTTTTGCATTTAGCAGTCTGAGGCCCTGAAAAAAGAAGGCAGCCCGCTTTAGTGTAAATCAGAAATAACGGAGTGCCTGTGATCTCGCCCCTGCTGAGATTTTGGGGCTTGAGGAGTGCTATGAAGAATTATAGAAGGGGTTTCTTATCATTTTGGCTTTTGAACACACAAATTTCTAGTCACGTAGCATTTTTATCACCTTTGTTACTGATGTGCATCTCTTTTAAGCCTGGAAAGGGGTAGGTGTTTGATTGAAGGAAAGGCAAATTAATAAATTTATTATTGGGAAACCTTTCATTTTAATCCAGGAAGAGTTGGAAGAACATTTCAACGGCAGAAGCCTAGCACTGTGATTGACTTTGATCCTGACATGCTCTCCTACAGCATAGATGAAGATCCCATACATTCCCCTAAGAAGCAGGAGAAAAGAGAGGAGTTCACACACAATGAAGTGAAGGATGCTCGCTGGTGTTTTGACACTCCAGGAATTGTAAAGGAAGACTGTGTAGGTACTCTGTGCTGCTGTGTTTTGGTATATCAGGGTTTGGTAGGACTGTTCTTCTTTAGCTGTGGCTATGAGAGAGTATTTCTGCTGGAGTCCTGGGATTAAGATTCTTTTGGTTTGGGAATTGTGTTAAGATAGGGTTTGTAATTACTTGGGAAGGTTTCATGTGATGATGTTGCATTTCTGAATAGTTCATACTGCCAGCTTTGCAAGAAGCTGTAGAACTGCATCATCAGGCTTCCGTAATTACTGAATGAGGGGAAGTAAGTAACAGCACTGTAAGCAAGTTTATAGCAGCATCATCCAATAAAGCTGGCATTTCTTGAGCTCTCCCAGTCAACTGAAAAAGATAGGACTTAGTAGGATAACCAGAGTTGTATGACTGAACCCAACCTTAGAGAAATCACTCTCCTGAAGCTAACAGAATCTACAGTGTTCCTGTTAATGGCTCCAGTAGGTCCAGCCTACATCAGTGTTTCAGTAGAGCAGTGGCTCTGCCAAAGCCAATGCTGATGAAGTGCACATGTCCAAAATAGATGTGTTTTGGTTTTGATCTCTGTGATGCCCATCCAAAGCTGCAGGTCATCTTTTGGGGAAGATTTAAAAGTACAGGGAGACGGAATAGTTCTGAAGACAATGAAATGCAAGAACTGAACAGAGGTGCTGCTTTCATGAACTACTGGTTTTCTAGTGATGTGTTTGCGAGACCATAACCCACTCTGCTGTGGCACTAGGCTCTCTGATAGCCAGTGTAAAGACAGATATCAGCTTAGAGAGCTGTTTTGGTCACTTGAGTCTGTATATGTTTTTTTCCTCTTCTGGAGCTGAATATGTGTGGGAAACAAGAGGACTTTACTGCGTTCAGAAATGCTGCTGTTTCTGATTTTGATTATCCTTGCTGTACCTTTTGAGAGCTACACAGCAAGTTTCAGATCAAATTTCTTCCTGCAGTCAGTGTTCGGAGTGGAGGACAGGCAGATTGTCTATGTGGTACATTTTGGTATAAGAAATTTCTATTTATAAATAGCAGGTTGATTTTTATTTTATTTTGGAAGAAGAGAAAAGGAAAGCAGCTGTTAGCATTTGATGGAATTAAATATTTGCCTTATTCCTTGAAGGTTTGTTTTTAGCTGCTTCCTCATAATTTCTTACAAAGCTAACCTTCTGGAAAGCCTAGAAAAGGATTACTGATAGCTTGAGTTTTGGTTTATACATTGTCAAACACATCAGAAAACCTGCAGCTAGTAGATCAAAGCCTTCTCATCTTTTAGAATTAGTGTTGAAGTCTGTCCTGACTTTGAAGCTAAAGAATGTCTGCGTGTGAGCATAGGAGGAGCATTAGGGTTCTGCCTGCATCACGGTCCTTGTTATTTTGGTCTTTTAAAGCTGAATTGAGGTTAATCCTCATGTCCAGACTGGTACAAACTTGCATCTGGATGACTGGCACCTGTTGGGGGCACAGCTGGAAGAGACATCCTCAGCCTGGAGACAAGTTATTTTCTTCAAGGCACTTCCTTTTGTGCGAACATGTTTCATGACTGAATTTGAACTCTGCTTCCATAGAAAGCGATGGGACTGCTGTGGCTGCAGCACTGCTGGTTAAGTCACTGGCTTTTAAGTATGCTTTGGGTGGATCATTTCAGTGAAACAAGTTAACACCCGAACAGATGAGCTAGGGGAGGCAGGAGATGAAAAGGACAAAGCAGCAGCAGCAGCACTTGGGAGCCCTCACAGAGGGGAAAGCTTGTTTCACTGTGCTCAGGGTACAGATCCATGCTGTGTGTCAGGCTGATCATCCTGCAGTTTGACTTGTTCTTGAGGACTTCTCTCTAGTGAGATACTTTGAGATTAGCTTTGGTGTTAGTATTGATTTGGCACTTTGTGTCGCTACCTAAGTGGGGTAACTCAAATGTCCTAGCTGAAGGTGGTCTCCAGTTCTGCACATGGCTGCACAGTAAATCTTGGGTGAGCTTGTTCCAGCCAGACCCTGCATTCTTGCATTCATGTCCAACAGACTGCTGACAGCTGTTACATTTTGACATGGACCCTTGCCAAGGAGAATGGTGACATCCCTACCTCTTCCTGTTTCTTAGTGCGTGGACTAGAATTGAGCTGCTCTGTCAGATGTTCTTTACACTGCTGTACTTGGTCTTTCTCCTCTATGAATATAATGCTGATACTAATTTCATTGTCCCTATTGAAACATCTGGAATGAGTTATGGCAGTACAATTTATTTTGCAGGTTTTGAATCTCCTCACAGAGGAGGAAGTAAAGCTGGTTTTGCCAACAGTTGCCATCGTTCCACGGACCTTCATTCTCAAGCCAGGAATGGCCTTGTTTTTAGGAGCCTTGGGACGTGTAGACTACTTACAGGTAATTGAATTGGTACTTTGCTCAGTACATTCTTGACCTACTGGAAAAGAAAATCAGAAGGGTGGAGGGGACAGGATTCTGTAAATAACAGTGTACCCCTAATGGCAGGAGAGCTCCATCATAGCTAAGGAGGGAATCCAGAGCCCTGTCCCGAAAAAACAGCTTGGCAGGACAGAGCAGTAATGCCTCACTCAGGAAAAAGTTTGTGCGGAGAGCAGCTGAGCAGAAGAAAATCTCCTTATCCATACTGACTGGGAAAACTCTCAGAAAGGAACTTCCTAGGCGTGTTGGTTGGGTGGTATCAGAGACTCAAGAAAGCAACTGAATTTGCATCACTGAGAAAGCAGGACAGCAGTACAGATGACATCTTGCTGGCAGTATACACCCTCTCCAGAAACACTTCGAGATCAGGCAGCACAGGGCTGCCCGGGGGGTTGGTTTGTCACAAGGGATGAGCTTTGTTCTTGGGAGCTGTGGAGAAAGAATACAGCTGATATTAGCAGCCTGAGGGACCTGTGATCAGGATAAAGAAGTGTCACACGATCTCCTGATGAGGTGTTCAGGCTCAGTGACATGTCCAGGGAGTGCAGCAAGGCTGGCAGTTTGGCTCCATGCTATAGCCCTCTTCTCCATGTAATGGTGCTCCTAGCAAGCTGTTAAAGTTTGGGGCCCTGCAGGTCCTCAGTGTCTCTCTCCGCACATAGATGTATCAGTCCTGCGTATCTACACCCTCATGAGATCTTGAAGGTGGACAGTTGTGCTCAGATCATGACAGCAGGTCCTGCTTCAGGTTAGGCTTTTGATAAACTTGAAGGAATTGCTGCGCTTGGGTTTCCTTATTCTCAGCTGCTGGAAATGTTTGGAGAGGTCTCTGCCCTCTCTGACCTGTTTGCTCTGCCTGCAGATGTGATGAGAATGCCTGCTGAAATTGCTCCATGTTCAGTCTTTACATAGCTTAGGAATGTCTTGGAACAAAGTATGGTTTGTTGAGAGACATATTAGAAATGTGGAGTGATAGGAGAAGAAACACCTCTCATGCTGAATAATCACACTGAGTTTGTTCTTGTGAATTAAACAAGAGCAAAGTTCTCTCTGTGATAATCTGCGTGAACAGCCATGATGGCAGGAGACCTGGCTTTGGGGGTGCTTTGAGGCAAGATTGTCTAACTGTGGGTGCTTGCCTCTTGGAAACTTGACTCCCCAGTTGATATAAACCCTGGCTACTCCGCAGTGGCAGACACCAGGACCCTTTGGACAGGGAGGAGACATCAGGCAAACAAGTTTTCAACATGCAGGAAAGAAATGGGACAGGAGAGAGAAATTCAGGGCTGTTTCTCTGTTACCATAAATAACATCCTCTTGTTATTTATTTAAGGGGGAAAAGCCTGCCTGGTTTTCTGTTGTGGCTTCTAACCTGTTGCCAGTCCACATCACTGCCCTGAGTAATGCAGACACCATCTACGAGAAGCACGCTGGCCGAGAGTTACTAAAGGTAAGAGGAGGTGCTCTGGGGGGCTCTTGGCTAACAGTAGGGAGGCTGTCCTGCCTGGTGAAGCACCCTGTCCAGAGCGCAACTGACAGGGAAAAATCTGCATTTATGCAGAGTTTGGGACTTGTGTGGTGTGTGAGTGGAGATGTGCTACAGGTGTGGTAGGAGTGAGCACTCGAGATGATGCGTTTTCAGCAGAGCTTCTGTTTCTAGCATTCAGGCTGATAAGATCTGTAGTGCTCTGCTGTTTGATACTTGGCTCTTGAATTGCCTTAAAGTGCAGGCAGCAACAGGGATATTTTCCATGGCAAACTTTCAGACTGGGGTTTCAGAACAGCATGCAATTGAAAAATGTACCTTTCTTGTTCTTTTCCTGCTGGATCCTCTGCATACATCTTCATCTCTTGTTGTTCTGACTTTTTCCTTGGTATGGCAATGTACTCTGTAGCACTTGCAGATTGATGGGAGATGTGGTGAGCTGCCCCTGTCCTCGTGTTTCCATTCCTGTGCACATGGGGAACAAGTGCTGTTGCTCACATCAAAGTGGCTGGCTTGAGCCATCAGCTGTGTCCTGCAGTGGGCGCTCCTGTCTTTGCTCACCTCCCAGGGAGAGGTGATCCTGATTCTGTTTTGGCAAACCTGAAATAACTCACAGGTTATTACAGGCAGCTCTTAATTGGCTAACAAATGTCTGATGTCTTTATTCCCCCTTGCGCCTTGCTTGCCAGTTTAAGGTTGGAGTCCTGAAGCATATTTTGTCTGTTATATCTTTTCTCTGTGTTTTGATCTTAGGTTCCCATGGGTGGGGAAGAGAGAATGAAAGAGTTTCCTCCACTCGTCCCTCAGGACATTACACTGAAGGGAATTGGTACCACTGAGGCAGTTGCAGATATAAAGCTTTCCTCTGCAGGTAATTTAATATTTCTTCATTAGTTTGCTTTGTGGGGTCTGCATCCTAGAAACATTGATGGGTAGAGGCCTCTGAAGGGTTCAAGCCGTATTTCCTGCTCAGAGCAGGACTGTCAACAATGCAAAATCATAGCAGCCATGACTTTGTCCAGCTGAGGCTTGGCAATCTCCAAGAATGGAGATTGACAGTGATATATACACAGGATGGCAACACTGGAATACTTTAGGTTTTGACTGCCATACAGGTTCCACAGCATCAGGAATGGCTGTAACACTGTTGGCTGTCCAGGTGAGAGGGGCAGGGCCATTGATAGGAAGGCTTGATTGTATTCCCACCTTCCTTCTTAAGTTTACCAGGAAAGAGCTGTGTCTGGGGAGAGTAAGATGTGGCTTTAGGTGCCTCCTTTTATCGGGAAAGCTGGATATGACCTTTTGAGCTTGGTTTCTCAAAGAAATCACACCTGGGATAAGCTCAGGTTCTTAGCCCCTATGGGAGGCAGTAGTTTGTGTCAGAACCCTTGTTGTGATCTTAAGGGCTTGTCTGGCTGACTGTAAGCCTTTTTGCTGTGCAGGGTGGGTGGCAGTGACGGCTCATGAAGAAGAGGAATTGCTGCTCCGAGCCTATACTCCCAAGGGCACTGCGTTGGTGGTGCGGGAGCCTCCCCTCTTGCCCTATATCAGCACTGTCAGAGGGCCTCGGATCGCAGGCACTGCTGCCTACAGGACCAAAAAGCCTCCCTCCTTTGTGGAAAACCTGAAAACCATGGGAAGCAGATAGCACTTCTCATCATATGAGCAAGGCAGAAGACACAACAACCTCTGGAGAACCTTCTTGTTTATTGACATTGAGAAGACCTTGGGTTCTTTTTAAAGGCAGCCAGGCACATTTTGGAAAGCAGGCCTGGAGGGAGCTCCGTAAGTCCACACCTGATGCAGTTGCTGAACTTGCAGCCATTTGGAGTGAGCCGAGTCTCTTACTGTAAGAGGTGAAACAGCTTCTCCCTGGAATCTGCCAGTGTCTGTGAGCAAATCCCTTTACCTGTCCCCTCTTGAAATACGATCTGGAAACTCACCTGTCTGATCTGGGCTGGCTCTGCTGCTCATAGAGTAGGTGGTTTCTTGCAGACATGCTGCTTCGGGTCAGAAATCATGCCCTTGTTCTTGTAGGCTTTACCGTGTTTCCAGTTACAGAGGTGGAGGGAATCAGAAGGAGCAAGGAATACTCTGGTATGCTATGTCTCTCTGAGTGGTAGTGGCAGATAGTGATTCGACAACATCAGCCCAAAATTGTGTCCTTTCACTCCTTCAGAATCTGAGGAAGATGAAGGTGTGCAGTGCCCTGCTTGTGGACACAGGAAAGGGGAATCGATGAAAAGCAGGTCTGCTCATCTGCCTGACGAGGAAACTTTTGCAAGTCATTGCTTTGATTTGGTTTCGGTAACTTGTTTAAAGGTTTTTGAAATGGAGAGTGTCAAATAAAACTTTTCAAAGACACTGATTTGTATCCTTTTCAAATAGCTGACAAAGCACACTTGTGTGGGCATAAGCATATTGTTAAATCTGTGAAAATTCCAGCACAATAAAAAATGAGCTAAATCTAAGACTGGCACAGAGAGAGAGAGAGAGACATAACTAGCCAGTCTCCTGAAAAAGAGACAAAAAAGAATATCTTCTACTCTTTTCTTTCCATCACTTTTCCTTGTTCCATTTTACCTGTGTCCTTTAGCTTGAGCTGGGCAACTCTGTTGCAACTCCACCCCAAATACTGATGTGACTACTCATCTCTCAGGAACACAATATGCATTGTAAATTCTCCTCAGGCTGAACAAAGACACTGGCCATGTGTCAGGGAGTTCTTGTGCTTTATTGTACAGTCACCATAACTCTGGCAACCAGCCCACTAGTTAGACTGCCAAGGTATTGGCCAACAAGCGCTTACATTTTGTACAGTACACTCCTCTAAATGGTGGCTAACAATCCTTAGTTTCCTACAGTACACTTCAGTAAGTTCTCAGCTCCCATACCAAACTGCATGGGGCCCAACCTGCCTGACAAGGACCTGCTCCTTTTGGAGGTGACAGAGAATGTCCGCTGTCTTGATGTGCTGGCTGCAGCCTTTCTGGCCCATCCAAGCATGGCTGCTCAGCAGTCTCTGGATCTGTCATCCCTTGAGCAAATGGGGATGGGGCAGCTGCCTGGAAGAGCAGGCTTAGGTGTGATGGGAGAGGCTGCTCGGTGTGCTTTCAGGTAGCTGTTCTGGGCTTCACCTTTCTGTGTGCAGGTGAAAGTGCTGCTGGATTTTATGGTGGAGAACTGCAGCTCCTCTGTTGTTCCAGAATCAGCATTCATGGTCACTGCTGGAAGTGCTGTGACTGCTGGCCTCCCCTAGTTGATGGCCGCAATAAAATGGTCTTTTCTGTCTTCTGGCTGTGACTGCCATAGGATATTCTGGAGTGGGGAGCTGTTGTTTTGTGATGAGTCCTGGGTGAGTATTGAGTTTGGAACCAGCTTTCATCCCAGCATTCTTCCCAGTGGGCAGCAGGACTGAGTTGAGGCGCTCTAGGAGTGAAACCAGAACACAGTATCCCACCAAAGGGTGGAGTTTTGAAGGGATCTGGAGGTCATCCAGTTAAACATCTGCTGAAGCAGGTACACACACCTAAAGTAGTCTGGCCAGGACCATGTGTTGGGGACTTTGGGGGATCTAGCAGCAACATCTTGTGGCCAGAGAGAGAGCAAAATGTTGGCAGGACAAGGTGGCCAGGGAGTGCTAAAGGGCGTTATGGTGGCAGAGCCACCCCTGCAGTTCTGAAGTTTGGTTTCTGGGCTTTTTTCTTCTCTTTTGCTCTTTCTTTTGGGCAGACTAACTCTGTGGCCCCCAAGAGCTGTGGGTGCTGATGGTGCAGCTGCTTCGGGTGTGTCAGGACTTAACGAATGAAGCTAACTCTCAAAACACCATCAAAGAAGGA
The DNA here is from genome assembly GCA_013396735.1 of Grallaria varia. Lineage (NCBI taxonomy): Eukaryota > Metazoa > Chordata > Aves > Passeriformes > Formicariidae > Grallaria > Grallaria varia. The sequence goes on along the minus strand of VWZG01012805.1, from coordinate 4,360 downwards.
AATTCCCATACGATATGGCACTATGCTGTGTACAGGGCTGGGTCCCACCATTTGGAAGTATGCGAAAGTCCTCAGATGCCTCCAGTGGAGAAGTTTTCTCTTTTGTACTTTGCATGGGTTTATAGTTAAACTTGGTTATGGCTGCATGCTTTAAAAAAGAAACCAGGTGTATTTTAAGCAAGCTAAAAATAAAGTCAGTGTCAAATGAAATTAAATGGTATTCAACTGAAATTTAGAGTAACGATGTGTCAAAGACAGATTTTCTTTGTGCGGGAAAGTACTGATTGATGGGATCACCAGACTCTAAAGATCACTTGGAAGGTTTAAAAATGTAGGTGATATGGCATAAGGAGAGATAGGTGAAGGACTAAAAGCAGGGGCAAAGGTTGCTTGTTCCTACTAGGAAGCACCAAGAGAAAACGTTCTTACTTAAGGTCTTGATATGCTAATACTGTCCCCCTTGATGTGTCTGGGGAGAGATTGGAGGAGACTGGATATAAAGTAGGCTGCAATAGTAAAGAAAGAATTAATTAAATTCTAGGCAAATTAGTTCTGTTGAGAATACAAATGAGACAGTAGTGTGGTCTACTAAAAAGGAGTCAAATGCTAATTAGTTGTGTCCAGATGAAAGAGGTTGGGGAAGGGACTAAATAGTGGATGGTATGCTACCTCTGAGGTTGAAAGAACATCTTGCTAATGTTCCTGTTGAAGTTGCTGTTGTACTAGGGAGACAAATGGGAAAAGCAATAGCACCAAAAAAGTAGCAGTACAAGATAAGACACTCCTTTTCTCTCCCATCTCATTTTCTAAAAAGAGATGAGGGCTGTGTGGAGGAACTCTTGTTTCCTCTTCATTTCCATATCTCAAATCGCTAGTAATACTGCATTTATATGGTCCAATATATGCATAACAATGCATTTCTCTTGGATAAAAAAGATGAATGAGTGTTTTGGAAGAAAAAGAATAATGAGAATACCCTTCAGTCAAGTTCCCTTAAAAAATCTTTAGCATTTTAGTCTGTGGAGCATCTGGGCTCTTTCTATGTGATCAAACTCATTATCTGTATTTGGTAGTGATCCTAAAGCTTGGCATGACAAATGTCGGTCAAAACTCGAGAGCTGCCCCCATTCCCTTGGTTATTCCCCAGGAAAACTGTCATGACTGAGTGTTCCTTCTGACTTGCACTTGCCCCTGCTCGGATTGCTGTCAGCTCGATAATGTTGGTGCAGGGGTTGGAAATTGGATCCACTACCACCAGTGCTCTCTGTAATACAGAATAAGATCTAAAATCATGCACAGAAAGAGGCAAACCATCATCATTGTCAGAACTGGACATGTGGAGTTTTGTTTGTTGTTTGGGTTTTTTTTTTCCAGTCAGGTAGCACATGGTCACTTGTCTACAGCCTCTGGAGCATCAATAAAGCATGTGGTTTTCTTTGTGGATGAGTTCACATCAGTTCCACTAAGTTAACTGAAGTAGTGGGAGAGACACCTTCTGCTCCAAAATCAGGATTTTGTGACATTTTTGTTTCTGGAGTTCCCAACTGACTTTGCATAATTTCAGCTTTACGTAAAAAAATCCCATGTGCCACAATAAAACTTTCAATCAAACAAGGTAACATTCAATCTGAAACTCATTTTCCTTGATTCGTCATTTGTAAAACTACCCACAGCTTCTGCTGGTACCAAAGTCAATTGGCAGACAGAGCCCTCACAGAAAATGTTACGGTAATTTTTACTGGAATGCACAAGTTGCATTTCTGTGTTTCAAATGTGCTGCAGGCAGTGGATAGGCCAAGGCTGGAAAGCTTCTTCCTTGTCTTTTTGGTGTGAATAGGCAGCACCAGCTTTAGCACTACAGTAGGAAAAAGCATTACTGTTGCTAGGAAAGGGGATGGAAAATCCCAAACTAGAGGATTATGTCACTAGGCACTTGCAGTCTGTGACAGGCTTCGTGAAAAATTCCTAATTTGCAAAAGAAATGACCATTGGAAATCAAGAAGGACTTGCAAAAAGTTTACAACGTCAAACATTTTACTGAGGTTTTCTTTTCTTCTTGAGAGTTGGCAAGAAAATTATTTCCACTGGCCCCTCAGCAGTCAGTAGTACTCAACTTGGAGATAAGTATATAGATTAAATAACAAAACATGGATGGAATGCCAATGTTTATTCTAACATTTTTCATGTTTTCAGCTGGAGGGCACAGTGAAATTGAGAAGTACCAAGTTTGAAAATAGTGAGTGGACTTCTCAGTGCAGTGTGTGCATAACCTTGGAAACACAAGCCTGTGGGAGACCATGGTCAGAAACTTAGGGAAAGAAGATAAATTTTATGGGTGAACAACACCTAGATTTTTATTGAGGATAACTAAAAGAGTTACTACAAACCTGTAGCATTTATGGCCTAAATTTGGTTTGATTGCCTAGACAATGAAGATACTTCCTTTATCTGCATGGGTTTCCTGCATGTTTCAGGACTTTTGGACCTTCTTCTGAATTCTCTGCTATGCCTAACATGTCTAACTGAAAGACAAGGATACTGAATTATATGAATCATGGGTGTGTTGATGGTGGTTTTTATGCTACCAAGATTCTAAATCTCATTTGGAGAAAACATGACATAATAGTTGGACTCTTTGAAGAATTCTCTGCTGATGATGGACTGTTGTGGTTTAAGCCCAGCTGGTACCTAACCAGCACACAGCCGTTTGCTGCCCACCCACTCCCATCCCCAGTGGAACAGGGAGGAGAATCAGAAGCAAAACTCGTATGTCGAGATAAGAAGAATTTGATAAGTAAAACGAAGTAAAATCTAACATGAATGCAAATCCTAATCCTAATACTAATTCTACTACTACTACCACTACTGTTAATATAAATACTCATAGTAATGCTAATACTAATACTACTACTGGAGGTGATGCCCTGTCCCTAAACCGTAACTTGTCGTCGTGAAGTTAGAGGCAGGTCAAAGAAACGACATTGTATTGTTCCAAAAACAAGACAGGAACGTTATTGCAATGGTGGTGTTGTTGTCAGAGGATCAGAGGCTGCGATTCTTATAGACCTGAGTCTGGACACATGTCCAGGGACCATTGGTTTCTCTATACATAAATAATTCCTAATTGGACACACAAACCATGCATGTCAGTAAACATTACTCATCGCGTTAGAAACTGGATATCTGTTCCAGGTGTTACAGCTTTCCTTCCGTGCATATCACCCTGACGTGTGCAGAAGGTTCCTAGCCTAGTCCAACTATTCCACAGAGAGTTCAGGCCAGCTGAAGTCTACCCCACACAGTAACTGAACCTCCTTCTATGTCACTCCTGCAGTTTATACAAAGGGCATGATGCTTTTTCAGATTCCTTCTGAGTGCCACTCATCGCTGTTGGAGGAGAAAGTGCCAACACTGTCATGTCTCCTCTCCTCTCTGAAATTCTTTGCTGTGTTGATGGCAACTGTCAGGCTGGAGAGAGGCTCGGCTGAGAGTAAAAACGGATGCTGCCCAAAGGAAAAGAAATGAACTGTTACTTTCCAAACTCAGTTCCTCATGAGGTCAAGCAGTATTCCTCAGGTTACCAGAAACATGATGGATAGGAGTGAGGGGACCATCTGCACCTGTCTCTTCTTATCCAGTACATTGTTATCACAGGCAAATGTGGCCCATAATCCTATTAATCCATTTCTCAAGCTGTCTTCATCTTGATGGGATATTTGCCCTGCCAGTTCTGTGGGAATTCCTTTCAGGAAACTAAAACTATTGACTTAGGTTCCTCTTTCCTAAAGACATGGACTATTCTAGTCAGAAAAGATAAGGAGCAGAAGTCACTCTTGAGGAAACTAAAGGTTGGCTAAGAAATGTTTGTCCCAGTAGGATTTGTGCTCCTGTTTTGTTCTGAAGACCGCCGAGGTACAGGTTTTCAGCACCAAAACCAGATCAGGGGGACAGGTGGTGGAGGGCTGATGGACTCAGCTCTGGCTTGTAGTGAGAGCAGTGTCCACCCCGCCCCTCCTGTGCTGGCTGGCACTTTCCTTCAGAGCAGGGACAGCCAAGTGGCACATTCAGCAGCTCCCTGTCTGCCACAAAATCTGGCAGTGACCCTGTAGAAGTTCTCATCTACTTGATTGTGCCAGGCACCAAATGGGGCTGGGACAAGTCCTGCTCAGCTGTCCCTGTGTTGGTGGCAGAAACCTCTAAAAGTGGGGCTCGGTTGCAGAAACCTCTAGGAGTGGGGCATCAGGGATGATGCTCACAGGGAGGCTCCCACAGCCCCTTCCTTCCCACAGCCAAGTCTCAGACCACTTGGCTGGCACTGATTTTATTTGATTCCTCCATGTCCTAGTTAGAGTGGCCGGGA
>VWZG01012804.1:52027-136808 GCA_013396735.1 Grallaria varia | reverse complement strand
CGCGAAGCCTAGCCATGATGTGCCTACCCATCCCTTCCTGTGCCTTAATTACCTACTCCTTTCTTGCCTTACCTTTTCTTCTCCTCAATTCCTGATCTTGCCTTGCCTACCCTGCCTTCCCTTACCTTCTTTTGACTACACATGGCTTGCCTTGCCATTCCTTCCTCTGCTTTCCCTTGCCTAAATGTCCCTTGTCTTGCCTTGCCTACCACTCCCTTGCCTGGCATTGCCTCACCTCTCCCTTCATTGTATTGCCTTGCCTCCCCCTCCCTTGCTGTATCTTGTCTCTTAGCCTCTGCCTTTGACTTGTTTTCCCATGCCTTGCCTTGCTTTGCTTTGCCTACTCCAGCCTTGCTCTACCTTGCCAACACTTGCCTTGTTTAACCTACCAGTGCCTTGCCTTGTCTTGCCTATACCTCTGTATTGGGGCTGGATTAGGTGCCAATACTTTTGGTCTGTGTTTGGCTCAGCCACCTGTGAGAAATTTATTCTTTTCCTGCCAAGTGTGGGAAAACAAGCACTGTTAAGGGAGAACTTCATCCTTGGAGGGAATATTTGTGCATAAACTAAAATTAGTTGGGTCCTCACTATTTGCTGATGGCCCTTTAAGGCTTACTTCATCCTCCTCCTTGAAGGAGAGAGTGAAGAGGAGGAGGATGAAGTAAGCCCCCAGACCCATTTAATGAAGGCCCCCTGGAGTATACCACGCAGGCGCAAGGAAATTCCAATGCTCACACACATGCGCAGGAGGAGAGCCCCTTTACACAACAGGGGGAGGGACCAAGGGCCTCTAGTTGGGCGGTACTGGCCACACCTGCCCAGGTAAGACTGCATTTGCAAAGTGGATAGAAAAGCAGACAGGTCCTGCTCAAGGTGGAGGTGTGTGCTGGCACAGAGGACGACATTGCCTCCCATGGGGACACCTGCTAAGCTTGTTGAGCCTACCAAAGCCCGAGGATGCAGCAGCTGGTCATACTGGGGATCTTGATCACATTGGGATCAGTATGTATAGTAACTGTGGGTAGTGTATGAGTATATGGGAGAGTCTGGGCATTGGAGTCAAGGAGACAACCTTGTAACACCTGGGCAAGTTGGGTGTTTATACATAGGGCTTATTTCCCGCCTTTTCTCTCCCTCTCTCTCGGGTTCCGGATCTCTTGTAATAAAATACTGTTGTTTTAAGCTTACAACAGCATCTTAGTTTCAATTTCAGAGTCCCCCCAAATCCTCCCTGGAACATCACCCTAATTTGATGAAGGGAAAAATGTGTAATTACAGATTTAGATGTAGTTTAATTAAAACCATGTCCTGTATAGAAATGGACACCCCACACACACCCCTTCCTCCAGGGCAGGTTTCCTAACAGGATGTCCTAGTTATAGTGGCTGGGACCAGTTTATCACTGTGTGAATGTAACTGGAACTGTGTATTCCATACCCTCTCTGCCATTTATCATGAACTGTTAACGATGCATTGTTTGCAACAGCTGCCCAGGACACACCTGACACCTCAGGCTATGAACTGGGTGCATGAGAAAACAGAGATAAGAGGGTTCCCTGTCTTCACACCAATGATTCAGGTGTGATAACTCCCCTCTGGGAATCATTAACACCTTCACACCCAACCTGAGGGGTCATGTCTGCTAATGGGCCATCAAGTAGACCAAAAATATCCTGTGACTCACTGAGTAAATCACCCATTGTGAAAACCCTCACCCTGGGGGAGGTACTGGGTGTTCCTATCTGAACCCAAGCATATATAAGCTTGGGGTTTGGGGACTTGGGGCACTCACTCACTTGTCAGACTGGGAGGAGGACCAGAACCTCAACAGGACTGCAACTACCACTCTCAACCAGACTGCGACCACCAACCTTCTAGAAGGAAAACAGGTTTTCCTCTTTTTTTTTTTCGCTTTGGTCTCAGGGTGACCCTGTGGTGCTCAGCACAGGGGCTGGTGAGCACCATACTGTTTGTGCCCCAGGGGGCTGGGTTGTACAACTGGGTTTTAAGGGCTGAAACCAATTTTCCTTTGTATCAGTGTATCTATTGTAATCTTTTTTATTAAATTGTAGTTCTGACTTCAAAACTCTTTTGAGTTGGATTCATTTCTCCTGCCAGTTTACTTTTAAACCAGCACACAGGACGTTCATCTGTTCTCAGCATTGATTTCTGCTCACTCTGACCCTTCCCAAACCATCCCAGCACTGGGATCTTTTGGCCCAAAAACATACCATTGAACACAAAGTATGCAGAAAACCTCATTATCACTTTTTTTTTTTTTAATGGGATGTGCTTCTTCCTTTCCCCAGGCATTGCTGCTCTGCCCTGGGGCTCATGGAAAGCCAAGTTACTTGCCCTGCATCTCAGTGCTGCCATCCTACCCTGCCCACCTGTCCTCAGGGTTTCTCTGTTCAGAATCTGAGGATTAGGAGGATTTGCTTAAATGTCGGCAAAATTTATATAGGGTTTACAAATTGAGGTTTTTGTAGAACCAAGATGCAAAATAATGATCTACACCACCTGCCTGTGTGGAGCTGGAAGGGGGAGATCCCAGTGGTCCCTCTGCTGCTGGCTCAGGCTCCTTGAGTGTGGACACAGTGCTCCTTGGTGGGATGGGATCCACCTCTTTGGAGATAAACTCCTAATTCCAGGAAGCTTCAGCAGGGGCAGGAAAATGGCTTTGGAGAAAGGGGAGGTTATTCCTAGCCTTTTATTCTGCGCTTTCAAGATACAACTTGAATTTATTCTAGAAGTATTTCCACACACAGCCTAGCAAAGGGCATAGCTGCTATGACTCCAGACTCTTCCATGAGATATTCCCAGCATTCCTGGCTAGTAAGGATGAGCTCGTGGTTTTACTTCAAGAGAATTCACAGAAATTTGGATGCTGTTGAGGCTGGTTTTGTGGCTCCTGGGAGAAAGCATCTCTATCTGGGGAAGTCTTCGTGCATGAAGCATCCCACCAGGACAGACCTGACTCACTGCTGGGTGTCAGAGTGACTGAGGGCAGCCACCACACACTGCTGGTTTTCAGCTGATAACTCACATTGATTTGCATAGTTGTCAGCTCTGTGCTGACAGGAAGGAAGATCAGCAAGACTCACAGTGCAGGAAGGGGTGAGGAGAGAACAGAGAACGGAAAGAGAGAAAAGTCACTGGGCTGGAACTGGCAGAGGGTGGTGGGGAACCCAGACCTACCTTCTCCAGGTACTTTTCCAAGCATTGCCTCAGCCACTGAGTCCCATCAGCTCCACATGTCCCCCAGGGACCAGCAACCAGAGGGGCTTCCATTTTTGACCTTGAACTTGAACATTCATCAAGGAGGAACCAAAGCTCTGGGGATAAAGAGCTGAGCAGGGCACAGAGGAGTTGCATTGTCCTGCTGCCATGGGGATGCCCTCCCCACACTCGTGCTCTCACATGGACCTGGGGAAGGCAGAACAAGGACAAGGTAAGGTGTTTTGAGGGCTTTGAAGGGTTATGGGGAGAAGGGGAGGTGTCAGTTGGTTCTCTTGCTTGGGGATAAGAGCTCTCACTGTGCTGGTCATATGAAATGGAGTCACTAGGCCAACATGGCAGGGCCAGCAGCTGTTCCTGGGATAGGCAAGACATGGTTGACTGTCAGCAGTACCCAGCAGGGCAGCCTGACACAGCATGGCCACAGATGTTAGCGGGAGTGAGTGGAGACCTGTGGTGTGGCACTAAATTGCACCAGAGCGAGGCAGGGTCCTGGTCCATCTAGGAGCAGGTTGGGGAGCTGGAGCTCAGTGGCAACACATGGCCATGCACCCAGGTGGGCACAGAGCCTGGGCTTGCTGGGCTGCCTTAGTGCATTAGGCTTAATCCTGCTGTTATTTGAGCATTCCAAGGTTGTTATGGGCACTACATATCCCATAAATATGGAACTGTTGGGGAGAGGACCAGCTGGACCATGGGCTGGGTCCTGTTACCTACTGGGATGTCACCAGAATTGGGGGTTTGGCCAGAACATGGAAGGGTTTTCCAAGGACAGCCATGAGTTACCTGGAGCCTGGAAACAGCTTGAAAAAAAAATGTCCATGTTGCATGAAAATTTCTTTCTGGAGAACTCACTGCTGCTTTTTGGGATGCCTTGTAACACCAGAAAGCTGGGGCTGACCCTGAGCAGCAAAGCCCGGAGGGTGCTGGAACAGGTACCACCTCTGTCAGCATCCCTGCAGCCCCAGGGACGGCAGTTGTGATGGAGGCAGGCGGGCAGCAGCTCCTTCCCAATTTTCATGCTGATTTCCTGAGATCCCATGAGAGAAGGACAGAAGCTGTTTTCTGGGAGGATCTGCTTTTCATTTAGCTGTGTGCACATCCATCGCACAACATTTGAGGGGCACAACCACCTCAGCAAATGTATCATCCTCCATTCTGAGGCTAGTGAGGTGCAGCAGTGTCCTGGAAGCGACCTCCTCTCTGGAATCATCTTTTTAGCTCTTTGGAATCACCTGTAGATTTATTTTTTGTCCCCCCTCCTTTTTTTTTTCTGGTGAGATTTGTGATTGGCATTGCAGACATCAAGCCCAGGGGCCCTTCACAGCTCCTCACCTCCACGACTTGCTATTTAACCCCTGCTGTGTCTGGGCCCTGTTATTGGGGTTGGGGTTTAAACCAAACCTCAGAGAGGTTAGATTTGACATAAACCAGATTTAGCAGTAAATTTTACTGGCATTAAATACAGACCAAAAAACTAAGGCTGCATCTGAAAATCATATGTAAACCTAGAAAACCAAGTTACCTGCAAGTCCACAGGTGTCATAATTGGGTATAATGCAGAAGATATTTCACTGCTTTCCTTAATTAACAGAGATTAATGATGTGAAATCTCTTTGATTCTGTCAAAAGCTGGTAGCTTGCATCCTGGCTTCAGGATTTTGCTCAGTTGAGAGGGAATGGCTGGAGATGGTGATTTGGGAAATATTTTCATGCAACTCACTGACCTCTGAAATGGAATCAGTTCAGGATGGATACATGACAGGAGAAATAAATAAAAGCTCTGAATGTGTGTTGGTACAGGAGTCTGAGATTTGCTGGAGGAAATCCAGCATGCCAGGAAGTGGTGGGAAGGTCTGGCAGGGCTGGTTTCCCTCTGTTCCTGTGTCTGGAGGAGGAAGAGCAGTGCTGAGAAGGGGCTGTGCTGCCAGGACTCCTATCACTCCAACCTGGAGAGCTGTGCTGCAAAGGCAAACCCCACAGTGATGGGTCAGAGGAAGGCAACAGTGAGGGTGAGGTTTCCTGTGTGTTTGGGGCACAGAGCCAAGCTGGAGTGGGTGCTTCCCGCTCCTGCAGGTGCTGGTTTATGATGCAATATTTAGTTCATATAAAAAGCTTTTAAACTTACTTCAATACTGTAGATCAGCCCATTTTCTTATGTTGTCCATATGTGAGTCCCTGCAGCCAATCCAGGAGCTCTTGCCTAGCAGTTTGGTGCCTGTCTAGACTTATCACCCCCTCAGCCCTTCCTCAGCCTATCACAGCAGGTCATCTCAGGGTTCTGTGAGCTGGTTCTCAAAGTACCAACCACTGCTGCTGGCAAATCTGCTCATGAGCCCCTGCAGGGCTGATGCAGTCCAGGTGTTGCTGGCAACTGCTGTGACAGCTCCTGGCATGGCATGGTCCTGAGTCCTCAGCAGATTCCTAAAGCACAGAAAGGTGGATCTGTCCGAGGGGAATTTCTGGAGAAAGATCTGAGAGGCTGGATACAGCAGAGAGGCATTAAATACCTGTTGTCTCCAGACAGCTTCCTGCTGGGGCTACCTCAGAACTGTCCCTTCATCTCAGATCCCATGGTGAGCTGCTTTGGTCATGTTGAACTTACAGGAGAAAAACTTCATGTACATAATTAGAGCCAGAGATGAACTAGGAGTAGCTACTTCTAGGTCTGTATTCTTTGGTGTTGATGCCAGGCAGTTTGAATGCTGGAACAGGATGGACACCATGAAAAGCACAGCAGGTGTTTGAGAGTCTCTGCTAGAGGTCAGAGATCTGCCAGCATGGTAGTTGTGTCTCCCAGGCACTGATAAGTTTTGGTCAGGGACACTCTGCTAACAGGTGTGGTAGGACATGGAGATGGTGGATTGCGAGTTTGAAGCTGCTGGAAGAACATATCAGTGTTGACTGGATATCCTTAGATGGGAGGATTTTCCCCTGGGTTGGGTTTGTGGACAACACCAGGCCAAAAACCAAAAAAAGTGTTAATGCTGAGCTCTTGCCAAGAAAATCCCCCTTTTCCCTCCCTGGGCCTTGCAGGTGCCATTCATCAGTTTAGCTGGGCAGCCTCCCACCCTCAACCCTCTTATCCTGGTGTCCTTGGGGACACAGGAACGGCAGGGCAGACACAAACCATTGCTGGATCACTGCTCCTCCAGCTGCTGGTGGGACATTTGTCCCTGCTTGATTCTGGCCACGTGGTATCTACACACCCAGGGCTGAGATCCATGACTGCAGGATTTTCATTTCAGGCACAGAGGAGTGTGACACTTCCAGAACATAACTCATGCCAGCACCCTTGAAATGAGCTGGATCACACCCTGGAAACATCTGGATCTCTGTAGGGGTTATAGAGCCTGGCTTTGGTTGGCCCATACCCTTCAGACAGCTCTTGTGAGAGCTGATAACATCCTTCACCCCTGTAGGATGCAGCCTCCAGCATCCCCATGTGGTCCTGGAGCTGCAGCTGAAACTTTGCTACTGGAAGCAGAAAAAAATGGCAGAATCTGAATTATTTCTTCAGCTGCTTTGTCTTCAGCTGCTTTATTCTCCTGGTGAGATGCCACTGCATGAGCTGAACCACATTTTTGAAGTAGCACTGGAGGACGCGATCAAACATTCCCTGGTGTTAAAGCAGGTTTTCCTCATCAAAGGGCTTTTTCTTGCTGGCCATGTTTCAGAGGAAGGGCTGCAGGGAACACCCCTACAGGCAGCAAACCCCCTTTCATTCTGGCTGGGCTCTGGACTGCATGGCAAAGGTAAGAGACTTGGGAACTGCAAAGATTTAATTGAACTTTCCAGGCTGATTAGAGACAAGAAGTCATCCAAGTGTGAACATTTTGCTGTGAATTGATCACTGAGCTCCTTTAATTGGTGGCATCTTAATTGACTGGGCCACTGCCTGGGAGGTGAAAAGCAAGAGCAGCTCTCAAAGCCCTGCTGCTCCTTGTATTGAGGAAAGGGCTTTGCAGTGGGATCACCACCACTGCCAGGGACATGTGGAGCTCCTGGAGGGAAAAGCTGTGGGCTCAGACCCAGCTCCAACAGCACCTCCCACTCCTACGAGGGCTTGTCCAGGAACCACCTGGGCAGGTGGGGATGGGCTGGTGCTTTGTCACTCAGCACTTTTCTGTCACCCCACTCTGTAGGATGTGCCACAAAGTGGATATCTCAGTGAGATATCCAGCCAGTGGGTCTGTGAGGTACTCAGCCCTGGGATATGCTGTGTCTGGTCCCCTCCTGAGTCATCCACACAGCTGGGCTTGCATTTCTGGTGGGAGAAATAAACCTCAGCATGGACCCTTGGGCAGGAGGATGAATGGAAAGAGATGTTCCAGAAGATGTTCCTGACTTTGCATCATGGACCAGAAACTCTCCCAAGCTATGTCTGTGTTTTCTCCCTGGAAAAGGTTGAGTTTGACCAAAGGAAGTGAGTGTCATCTGTACCTGTTGTCGAGGCTGCACCAAAGCCCCCACAGTGCCTTTATCTCCCTCAGGAGTGGGTTTGGCAAAGGTAGTGCTGCCTGTGGGAAGGGACTCCCTTAAAATGCCTCTGTCTGGCATGCACAGAGGTGTTCATGTGGATCTATAGCATCCTAGGAGCTCTAGGAGGGAAGGGAGGAAAGGATGCTGTTAGAGGACACAAGCCAGGGCACTGGAACACTGTGTGTGCATCACTGCTGTGATCAGACATCCCCTGATGAGAAGTTCCCACCTGGACACAGCCAGCACCTGGAGATGACTTTGGGGCTGGTGGAGAGGCCATAGTACAGTGCCACCTACTAACACAGGTGAAATTTGGAGCACTCTCAGCCATGGAGGTATTGTCCTCTTCAACTCTTCTGGAAGAGCAACAGGACTCTGAGCAGATACACTTCTTAAAAATAAAACACCAAGCCTTCAGTGTGATTTGGCAGCAGCTGAAGTGGGGGGGAGCAGGTAAATGCTCCTTCCCCAGGCAATGATTCACCAGTGCTGATGAAAGTGGAGAAACTTCAGAGCTCTGCAACAGGATGTGGTGTGAGCCACCCTCAGCAAGCCCCGACAGAGGCTGTGAATGTCAGTGAGGTGAGTTTGAAACTAAAACAGGCCCTTCATTGTTATGCCTGCTGCCCCACAACTTCCTCCAAAGCACAGAGAAGAAGAATGCACGAGCAGTTCAGAGCCCTGCTGTCCCTGTGGTGACAGTGGTGACACTTGGGTGCTCACCAGGTGACCCACAGGGGCATTGTTGCAGCAATTAATGCATCACTCTGCCCAAGAATGGTTCTGGGAAATGTGGTGGTGGTGAAGGGACCAAGTTTGTGGCACATGAGGTCTGGCAGAGATGCTGCAGTGGGATGGCACCATCTCTGCCCCTGCCAGACCCACAGTGCCAGGGACTCAGGTCAGCCAAATGCTGATGAATGGACGCTTGGTGCAACCACAGTCAACACCACACTAGCTCCTGATGCTTTTCTCTTCTTCCACCAGGAACACGGGTAAGGGCTGAGAAGTCCCAGGTGATGCTGTGAGCTGGCCAGGGGATGTGGGGTGGTCCATGAGACAGCCACACTGCTGCCAACACAGCACTCCTTGCCTGGGCATCACTCATGTTGCAGGAGGCCTCTGATGGAAGGTGAGTGGTGGCTAGGCAGCCAGAGATCCATCATCTCTGGGGAGTTTCAGACTCAAAAATGGGACAAGGTGGGGCACCCAGATGTGAGAGTTGACAGCAGTTCTTAGTCCAAGGGCTTGGGGACCACTGTGTTGGCACAGGTAGAACAGCTGTCTCTGAAGAGAAATGATCTTGCTCAGACTTTTTTCTGTGCATGGTCTTGGTTTCCCAGGCCAGGAGGAAAAGCCATTTCATGGCTGTGTTCTTCAGTCTCTTTGAATCCAATTTCAATACCTTCTGCCTTGATCTAGCAGCTCCTAACAAAACACCCTGGTATGGTTTTGGGATGGAATCATCCCAAGAAGGACTTGGGTCAAGTTGCTCTGGAGGGCTCTAGTTTACCCCCTGTTACCTTCAAAGTCAGAGAGAGCAGTCCACTGCTGCCCTTCCCCAACACCCCTCAGGAATGTGCCCAGGGCTTGTCCAAGACCCGACTGTCCTGCTCTCCTCTCCTGCAGAAGTTTGGATCAAGCAGTACCACAAACAGCTGGTGAGGTCCATCTTGCCGCAGTTCCTGGAGGAGATCATCTGCCACCTGGGGAGGCTGGAGCTCCTGACAGTGCAGGAGGCTGGCCGGGTGCAAGAGCAGAGTTCCCTGCCCGAGCAGGTGAGGGCTGTGGTGGACGTCCTGGCTGGCAAGGGCAACTATGCCTCCAAGTCCCTGCAGACCTTCATCAAGACCACCAATTCTCAACTCCACCTCCACATCACTGTCTATGGTAGGAAGCCCACTGTGGACCCAGCAAGGGGGGTCTGCACAAATGGCATGGCTGTGGGCACTGGCTGGAGTACCTCAAGATGTACACAGAGCTAGCGGTGTTGGTGGCTCCAGTGGGAGTGTCCATGGAAGTGATGGTGCCATCACAGGGTCTCTGCTGGGGAAGGACACAGCTGAGCGTGACAAAGGCTTTCTGCCAGGTCTGAGGGACCTTCCTCCAGGCCTCTGACTGCCCTCAGCACATCTCTCTGGGCAGCCTGAGGAGCCTTTAATGTCCTTAATGTCCAGATCATACCAGTCAGTCCCAACAGTTGGGCTTGGGAACAGGGGGTTGGCAGGAGGATGGCTGGGCATCCCTGACCCATCCACTGGTGGCTACCCTAACTTCAGGATTTTTGCAACCCTCTTGCTAGGAGGGGTTTCCCTCATTTCCCTCCTCCTTGGAAGGCTCCAGCCTTGCCTGGTGTCCTCTCTGAATCTCTAGCAGCACCATCCCCTGCTTATCCAGTCTTTGCTGGAGGGTTTAATTTCACTGTACCAGAGCTGTGACACCTGAGCCAGGTGAGCAGGAGAGGTCCAGAGGTGGTCACCAGGTTCTGCCAGGTGTCCAACTCTCAGACAAGTTCATAGTGATAATGTTGCCTAAAATGAGGAAAAAACTGCCAAGGCAATTTAATTGGGGTAGAGAGTAGTTCTTTACTGAAAAGCTTTTCAGGTTCCAAAACTACATAGACGTGCGTGCAGCGTAAGGGTGATCCCCATTTTTATAACACTACTTATCGTAACTAAAGGATACATCCAACCCAAGGACTTTTCACCCTCGTACTACCTTGGTGCCACCCTCAGAACCTGCCTCAGGTCTGCCCCTTGGCACGACTTCCTAGAATTGAGTCAAGGGGCTCAGGACCCCTTACTTCTTCACCATCATCTTCTTCACAACACATTCCCTGGTTGGAGCTTCTCCAAGATCTCTTGGTCTTCTATCTTATTTTGACTACAATATGTATTGTTATTCTAGAGCTGGTACATGAGTCCCAAATAAAATGTTCCAGTTGCTATCTTACCCTTAACTCAGACATTCAGAAATGTAGTACAGAGGTAGACACTGCTGGTTGCTACTTCAAATATGAGAAGCTATACAGCTACATAAAATTTACAAATATAAAAAATACATACATATATACAAATATATACAAATACATAAAGTCTTAAGGGATGAATAAGGCAGGACTGAGGTCAAGCTAGGAAGTCAATCCAGAGGTCAGGATCAGGTCCAGCAAGGGCAACCAGGTTCAGACACAGTCCAGTGATCACCAGGCAAGGGCAGAGTGATGAGGTCCAAGATCAAGGTCCAGATCAGACAGGTCCACCACTGGCAAAGGCATGATGGTGCTGTAGCCAAGTGCTCCTACAACATAGCTTAGACAGGGGCTAAAGGCCCAGGCCTCAGCTTAAATTGGCTCCTGGACTAATGAGTGAGGCTGACCAGGGCCATTTCAGCCTTCTAGTGCCCTCCAAACCCTGGTATGTACCTTCCTGCCCAGGGCTCCATGAGGTTTCCCCTCTGCATGGGCATGGCAAAAATGTGGAGCAAGTTCTCTCATTTGCATTTGTGGTTACCATCCTTCTTCTCACCCCTCTGTTTTGTTTCTCTGTGCAGAGCTCATGGTGCAGAAGCACCTGGAGAGTCTCCAAAGCTACTATGGGAATGGCTTGGAGACAGGTGCCCTGCAGCGACTCACCAACCTGCTGCTGGTGGAAGGCTTGACCGATATCCAGCAGAAGGAGCATGACATCCTGCAGATTGAAACCACTAAAGGCCTACCAAATGCATCCAAAAGCATCCCTCTGGAGAAGCTCTTCCTGCCTCTCTCCAAGGTCAGCATCCCACCACGGATCTCTGTCACCATTGGAGTGGCCGGGATTGGCAAAAGCACACTGGTGAAGCTGTTTGTCTACACCTGGGCAAAGGGCAAGATCAACACAGACATCACGTTTGTGCTGCCTCTCAGCTTCCGAGAGCTCAACACCTACGAGAAGCTCTCTGCTGAGAGACTCATCTGCTCAGCATTCCCTCACATCACCGAGCCAAATTGCATCTTGGCAGGAGCTGCCAGGACCCTGCTCATCCTTGATGGCTTGGATGAGTTCAAGACTCCTTTGGATTTTTCCAACGCAGTGGTATGCACTGATCCCAAAAAGGAGATCCAAGTGGACAACCTGATCACCAACATTATACGGGGCAACCTGCTGCAGGAGGCATCTGTCTGGGTCACGTCGCGGCCAATGGCAGCCAGACAAATCCCCGCAGGGCTGGTTGACAGGATGACGGAAATACAAGGGTTTGGGGCTGCAGAGATGAAGGACTTCTTGGACCAGATGTTCTTTGACAGCAAAGACCTGTCCAGCCAAGTCCTGCAGCACATCAGGGCTAACAGGTCATTACATGTCCTGTGCACTGTTCCTGGCTTTTGCTGGATTTCTGGCTCATCAATTGCTTATTACCTAAAAAACAGTGTGGATCAACCCCAAGAAACAATCGTTGTCCCCAGGACCCTATCAGAAATTTACTCCTACTACTTTAAAATGGTTCTGGGCAGTAGCTGCCTGGAAAAGCCAAGAGAAACCCTCAGAACTGAGCAGGCTGTGAACAACAGCAAGAAAATAGTGGGCAGCCTGGGCAGACTGGCCTTCTATGGGCTGCTCAGAAAGAAGCACGTGTTTTATGAGCAGGACATGAAGGCGTATGGCATCGACCTCTCCTTGCTGCAGAGCAGCCTGTGCACTCGACTGCTTCTCAAGGAGGAGATGCAGACCTTCACAGTCTATTACTTCTCCCACTTAACCATACAGGAGTTCCTAGCAGCTCTTTATTACTACATGGTGGCGAAGCGGGCAATATTTGACCTCTTCACAGAAAGTGGGATGTCCTGGCCCAAGCTGGGCTTCCTCAGCCACTTCAAGAGCGCTGTGCAGAGGTCACTGCAGCCAGAGGACAGGCAGCTGGACATCTTTGTTCGTTTTCTCTCTGGGCTCCTCTCCCCACAAGTGAACCAACTGCTGTCTGGGTGGCTCCTGGTGAAGGATGAGCACAACAGCTTCAGGAGCCAAGCAACCACCTTCCTCCAGGGCTGCCTGAACACCAACTACACCATCTCCTTGCGCACAGTGAACACCATGCACTGCCTATATGAAATCCAGCACATGGAGATCGCCAAGACTGTGGAAGAAGCCATGAAGAACGAGAGCTTGGCTGGGATGCTCACCCCTGTGAACTGCTCTGCCTTAGCTTATCTCCTGCAGGTCTCTGATGTCTGCATGGAGGAGACAAACCTCTCCAACTGCCTCACTTACAACGTCTGTAAGAGCCTGCTCTCCCAGCTCCTCTTCTTGCACAACCTCAGGTGAGTCCTGGTTGGATTACATTGGGAGACGCAAGCAGGGATACCAGGCTGTGACTCATAATCACAGAATGTTTTGGGTTGGAAGGGATCTTAAAACACCATCTCATTCCAATCCTCTGCCATAGGCAGGGACACCTTCCACTAGACCAGGTTGCTCTCCCGTCCAACCTGGCCTTGAACACTTTCAGGGATGGTGCAGCCACAACTTCTCTGGACAAGCTGTACCAGGGTGTCTTAGTTTAGAGTAAGCTGAAATAATTTAGAATGCCTTTCTCAAAAATTGACCATGCCTCTTTTGAATTTAGAACAAAATTTTAATTTGGAAAAAAAGGTGTAGAAGGAAAGTTCTTAACTACTAAATATAGTTATATATATATGTATATGAACCACCAGAACAGAACAGATAACAACTCTATAACCAAAAACCTCCAAACAATGAGTCCCTGAAGACACGGGGTCGGCTCCTCTCCCACAGGCAGCGTGGGCTCTCCCTCCTTTGTCCTCCCGCCGGCCGGTGCTGGCCCGAGACGGGGGATGGTGAGCAGAGGGGGGACGGGGACTCCCTTGCTGGTGCCTCGGTGTCTCAGGAAAAAATGGCAGCAACTCCAAAGCAATGAAGATTTGTATGTCCCTGTGAAGCTCTGGGCCCACTGGGCTAGGGGCAGGAGGCAGGGAAAGAAGCCAGAACCTGCAGCAGAAAGAAGCAGTCCCTCCGCGCGCTGGTTCCGCCACCGCCGAAGAAGTGCAGTGAAGAAAAAAACCACTCCCAAAACAAAACAAAAGAACTTTCCTCACAGCTATCAAGTTGGAATTTCAGAACGTTAGCCAGGTCTTTGTTAAGGTGGGGGGGGCGGGTGTCAGCCCCCAAAGTTTGTGTTGGTAGGAAAGAAAAAAAATCCTGACAAACTCGAAAACTATAACAAGGGGCCTCACCATCCTCACAGGGAAGAATTTCTTCCTAACATCTAATCTAAATCTCTCCTTAGTTTAAAACCATTCTCCCTTCTCCTATCACTATCTGTCCACATAAAAAGTTGCTCTCCCTCTTTTTTATAAGCCCCTTTAAGTCCTGAAATCCTCCAATGAGGCCTCCCCCATGACTCAAATGTGACTTCAAGGTCTGGATTAAGACCCACCAACACTGTCCACCTGCAGAGAGCTGCCTTGGGGCTGACAGTGGATCAGTTCTGAGGTCCTTCAGTTTCTCCACCTGTGATGGGTAGATGTCATTGGGAAGGTAGTCCTTTCTCCACTTTTTTCTCAATACGCTTTCTCTTTCCTTGTGTCTTCTCTAGGCTGGACAATAACCAGTTTAAGGACAATGTGATGGAGCTACTGGGCAGTGTGCTGAGTGTGAAGGATTGCCAGATCCAGAGGCTCAGGTAGGACCTGGCCCAGGGCAGACAGAATGTCCTGGGAATGCAGCGTGGACCTGGAGGCACCTCAAAACCAGAGTGAGGGTCCTCCAGGAGTGTCTCTCCCACTGACTCTCCAGATGCCTCCTGAGGACAGCCCCACATGATCTCCTGTACCCAGGCACAGTGACCTTACACTGTGTCCTCACGGTGGTTGGGCAGGTTGTTTTGCCCAGTCTTCCTGGACCTGCTGTCTCCTCACTGTTCCTAAAAAAACTTAGAGAAATCCATCAGTTATCCCAACAAACTGCTTCCTGAGGTCACGGCAGCTGGCTGGACATCTGCAGCTCTGCATGGAGGATCTGATGTAGGGAGGTGACAGGCTCCTGACAACCACACAGGGAGATACCTTGTCCCAGATAGATGGGTCCCCACTTTCCTCACCTCCCTGCCATTCCTCTTGGCTGCAGAGAGTCCTCTGTGCTGCAATCTGAGCTCCATTTTCATGACACAATTTAATTTTAAGTCTAAAAACTCCCTTCCCACCCTGTCCCTTGCCTCCAACCCCAGAGCAGACCTTGGAGCACCCACCACTTTGGCTGTACCATGAACCAAATGCTACCCATGGCTTTCCTCTGCTCACACATCTCAGCTACATCCTGGGATATGCCAAGAGCTGCGAAAATCTCTTTCACCCACAGAAAAACAACCTTTTTTTCTTTTTCTGGGCAGCTTGGCAGAAAATCAGATCAGCAACAAAGGAGCAAAAGCACTGGCCAGGTCACTGCTAGTGAACAGAAGCCTGACAGCACTGGAGTAAGTGTTCCCCCTGTACCAGCTCCTGCCACGCACATGTACCCCACTGGGAACCATTCCCACAGCCAGTGATGCCAGATCCCACCTGGCCTGACTGAGCTGGGAGGGTCTCCAGCCCCTAAAGCCATCACCACTCAGAGGTCATTGTAACCCTTGTGAATTGCTGGCCTTGATGTCCCACCATAGCAGTGCCACATGGAGGCATCTGAGTTAAATGGCACATTCCACAGCCTTTACTAACCTTGGCTTTTCTGCCTGTCCTGCCCCAGCCTGCGGAGCAACGCCATCGGCCCCACTGGAGCAAAAGCACTGGCTGATGCGCTGAAAACAAATCAAATCCTGCTGTCCCTGAAGTAAGTCTCAACTTTGGCAGCACCTCCAGCAGCAGATCCCCAGGACAAGCCTCCTTCCACCCCTCTTCTGTCCCACTGAGGTTTCCCCAGCTTCCAAGGGCCAGTATGCAGGGAGACCCTGCACATAATCTGGTTCTGTTATACTGGGCAGTAGCATGAGTGCAGGTGACTGAGATGGTGACCAGGGCAGCCCTGGGCCAGAGATGCTGAGATTCTCCTGCCTCTCAGCTTCAGTGGATCCAGTCTGAGGTTGAGCTTAAGGCTGAAGATGAGGTCCAGGTTGGGGTCACATGGGAGCTCACAGAGTGTTGTTGCATGGAAGGAGGCATCTCCCAGGACAGAGGAAGGATGAAGACTCCTGGTCAGGGATGATTGGGGAGCAGACTCCCTTCTCATGGCAGGGATGCAGGCAAGCAAATGCCAGGGCGGGTGGCCACTGCCCCACAGCCGTCCATGGTGCCTCACCCTGCTGCAGAAGCATCTGTACACAGCTTCACTCCTGTCTTCCTGCAGCCTTCAGAACAACACTATCAAGGAGGACGGTGCCACCTTCCTGGCCGAGGCCCTGCTGACCAACCACAGGCTGGTGATCCTGCAGTGAGTGACAAGGACCTGATGTCTCCCCTCCAACCACCCAGCAGACAAATATGCCACTGATGGGCAATGGCACTTGACACTCACAGGTGCCTTCCTCACCTTTGCAGCCTGCAGAAAAATGCCATTGGAGCCCAGGGTGCCAGGAAAATCGCGGAGGCACTGAAGCAGAACTGCAGCCTGAGGGAGCTGATGTAAGCACAGCACAAGGCTGAGGGGAGGTGATGCCAACACCACATTTCCTAGGATCTGCAGGCAGGAATGGCAGGAAGGGGGCTGGGCTGTGAGACAGTCAGGACGGACACTGCTCATCAGCCAAGGCGGTTGGTGTGGGTGGAGGGGGCAGAGACTGCAGTGCTGCCTTCAGAGCAACCCTGTGGTGATGCTCTCCATATCTTGAGGGGTGCAGGAAGATATTTAAAGAATGGAGAAGCCAAGTCTTCCCTCTAGCAGAGGCAAGCAGCAGGGCTCCAGGCCCTGTGGAAACATCAAAAGCTTTTTCAGCTCCAACCAACCATGAGAACAGAGGTGCAACATAGGTTGTGAATGAGATGGTAGCAAGTTCATGCTCATTGCTGGAGCAGGAAGAGCCTGGGGGAGGTGAATCCCTTGCTGGCGGCATGATAACACCAGCTCTTTCTCTTGTGTCTTAGACTCTCCAGCAACTCGGTGGGAGACAATGGCTCTGTTGCCTTGGCCGAAGCTCTGAGGGTGAACCACAGTTTGCAAAGCCTTGAGTAAGTTCTCTCTCCATGCTTGGACTCCTGCTTGCCAGCAGAGCTCATCCTCCTCCCTCCAGCTACACCTCCCACATCTTAGCCCCTCAGACTGCTCCAGACTCACCCCATGTCTCTCCCAGTCCATGTCCCCTGGAGGGGCACAGGGCTGTGGATGCTCCATGCAGGCTGGAGCACCATGTGGCAACTCCAGCTGCAGCCAGACTGGCCCTACCTTTACCAAGGGAGCAGTGATCAAGATAATCCTCAACCCAGTGATGATTTTTTTTCTGGTTTGGAGGATATTAGTAACTTTGGGTCTTCTCTCTCAAAAGTGAAGGGAATTGGCCAAGGAGGAAGGTACTGGGGCTGGGGCCTGGCAGAGTCAGGGTGGGATGTGGAACCTTCACTCCCCTTGGGAGCAGCAGAGACCTCTCCTGCCTGGCCTGATGGCTCCTGGTGACGAATGTCTATGCCATCCGTCTGTCCCTGGCTTTCCACAGTGTGATAAGGACATCAAAAGCACAAGCCCAGCTGAGCTGGCAGCTGTGGTAACAGCCAAGTGGGGACAAGGCTGCCCCTAAGTACTGGCAAACCCTGTCACCTCTGCTTGGTGGGACCAGTACTGCCACAGTCAGCATGAGATGCCGAACTTGCCCTGGCTGTTTCCAATGTTGATTCTTCTGCCTTGGCTCCCCACACCTCCTCTAGCTGGGAGATGCCCATTTCTCAGTGAAACGGGCACTTTACACCCCAAACATGACCCCACAGCCTACCTGTAGTGCCAAGACTGGCCTGTCCTCATACCATCCCTGTTTGTCTCAGTCTCCAGAGTAACTCCATCAGCAGCACAGGGGTCACAGCGCTGACAGCAGCTCTCTGCTCCAACAAGGGACTCATCAGTCTCAAGTAAGTGACAGTCCCTTGAGCCTCCTGGGCCAAAAGCTGTTGCTAGGATGTGGAAACCTTTTGGCATTCTGGCTTGTGCCTGTTTTTTCCCGTAAGTGCTCTAGGATGCTGAAAACAGCTTCTGTCCCTCCTCCAGCTCTGAGGATCTTCTCTCCATCATTAGCTTTTTTCCCCTTGGGACAGTATCTCTTCAGCCATGTCTTCGAATGGAATCATGGCAGCAGGGAGGGGAGGCTGGGAAAAAGCCCTGATGGACCACCAGTGTCCACAGGATACGCAGGGAATGGAGAGGCAGGGAATGAAGATGCAGATGCTGATGGGGCTGCAGGGAATGCAGCTGCAGATGGTGATGGAGATGCAAGTCAGACAGCCATCCTCAAAATAGGTGATCTCAGCCCCAGAGCAGGGGGCCAAGGGGGCTGTGAGGGAGCAGCTAATGCCCTGCCTTTGCTGCTCCTCCCAGTCCTGTGTCTTCCCCCAGCCTTCGGGAGAACTCCATCAGCAAGGAGGGGGGCCCTGCCATCGCTTGTGCCCTGCAGACCAACAGCACCCTCAGGAAGCTGGAGTAAGTCCTGTGGGCCCAGGAGGGCAGTCAGATTGCTGCACAGAGTCCCTGGAGTTGTCCCAAACCCTGTATGATTTGTGTCCTCTGTCCCTGTCTCCAGCTTAACAGCGAACCTGCTGTATGATGAAGGAGGCAAAGCCATCGCTTTAGCCATCAAAAAGAACCGAGCGCTCACATCCCTCCAGTGAGTTTCCCCCTGGATCTGGGCTGATTTGAAGCCCCTTGTGTGGATATAGAGCAGGGACACTGCTCCTGGCCCTCAGTCCCTCCAGGCTGTGAGTGGCACCCCTGGGTTGCTCTCCATGGGAGGTGCACTGTGCCATCTCAGATGGACCCATGGGGTCTTGCCCAGGTGTCACATCCCGGCCCAGCCTGCATCATGCTGGATGGGTGCAAAGGGGTATGGAGCCTGGAGGGATCAGGGCACACTCACAGCTCCAGGCTTCGCCTCCCGTTTTCTCCTGTTTGCAGCTTGCAGTGGAACTTCATCCAGGCAAAAGCTGCCATGGCCCTGGCTCAAGCACTACAGTCCAACAACAGCCTGGTCAGTCTCGAGTAAGTGGGGACATGAGCAGATGGGTCCTGGGTAGCAACTTTCTACTGAATGGGCCCTTGAAAATCATGCTGTTCTACCCCCTGCCATGGGCAGGGACACCTTCCACTAGATCAGGCTCCAAGCCCTGTCCAACCTGGTTTGGATGCTTTCAGGGATGGGGCAGCCACAGCCTCTCTGGGCAACCCACCCTCACAGGGAAGAATTTTTTCCTAATAGCCCATCTAACCCTGCCCTCTGGCAGTGGGAAGCCATTCCCCCTTGTCCTGGCACTCCATGTCCTTGTCAATAGTCTCTTTCCAGCTCTCCTAGGTACTTTGAGGCTGCTGTGTCCCCACAGCATGTGCCTGTCCAGGGCTGCTCCAAGTGTCTGGTTGGCCTGGCCCCCCACCCCAGGCTATTTGGGAATGCCAGTCACACTGTGCCCTGTGCTCGCTGTCCCTCTCCCTGCTCTCGGGTACCCAGGCCATGGGCAGATGCAGCACTTGGGTGTCTCAGCTTGCAGGAAAATGCCATTGGAGATGAGGGAATGGCCGCCCTCTCCGCCGCACTGAAGGTCAACACGACCCTGGCAGATCTCCAGTGAGTATCCAGGCTGTGGAGGGGTCCTGGTGTCACAGCCTAATTAGTTTGCCTAATTATCACACCACAGCCACCTCACAATGTGTGCTGAAGTGTCCCTGTTCCCTCGCAGCCTGCAAGTGGCTTCAGTTGGTGAGACTGGTGCTCAAGCCCTGGCAGAAGCCTTGATGGTCAACAAGAGCCTGCAGATCCTGGAGTAAGTGCTCGGTGGGGCCATCAAGTCCCCATGCCGTGACACTGATCCCTGGGGTGTTCGAGCCCCTGCTCATTACCTCAGCACCACTTCCACCCTTGCACTGTGTCCTACCAGACTTGGCTTGCTCATCCCTTGACTCACTGGTGTGGGACCACCTCTTCCCACCTGGGATCATCCCAGGATGTCCTTCCTCACCTACCTTTCTTCTCAGCTTGCGGGGAAACTCCATTGGTGTGGCAGGGGCCAAGGCAATGGCCAGTGCACTGAAGGTGAACCGCAGCCTCCGCCGGCTCAAGTAAGTATTCCTCTCCCTGGGGTGAGCCAGGAAGAGCCTTTCCAGACCTTCCTGGAGGGAGCAGCAAGGGGATGGCCAGGCCAATGGTTCTCAGTGCGGCAAACCCCTGAGCATGTGGTTTTTCCCAATATCCAAGCCATACAATCCCTCCTGGTGGCCACATCTCCCTGGCTGGTGCCTTCTGACCCTCCTGCCTCCCTCAGTCTGCAGGAAAACTCCCTCGGCATGGATGGAGCTATCTGCATTGCCACTGCTCTGAAGGGCAACCATGGCCTCACCTATGTGAAGTAAGTGGCTGCTGCACTGGACGGTAAAGGAAGGGATGGGGAAGACCATGGGAACCACACAGGGACTTTCCCCGCCACTGGCACTGCTCATTCCTGGCTGCCACACAGGGACCTCCCCAGCAGGGCAGAGGCATCCCATGTTGCTCCAGGCATGACAGCCACAATACCCACACAATTCCAGATCCCTCCGCTCCTCTCCAGAGATGCCTCTGTGGCAAAGAACCACCTCAAAAGCCAAACATTCTACAAAATATCACAGGGAAGAAGTGGTTCAGCCACTCCAGCTCCCCAGGGGCTTTCTCCAGCTCCTCACCTGGCTGCCTTGGGGCTCTCAAACCCAGAACCCCCTGGGAGCAGGTTCTGAGCAAGAGCTTCTGGACAGAGTGTGGGGGTGCAAGTGATGCTGGTGCAAAGCCGGGGAGCACCTCTTATGCCCACCAAGGATCCTGCTTTGTCTCATATCAAAGCCTGAGCTCCTCTTTTCTTTGCTCCCAGCCTGCAGGGGAATCGTATCGGCCAGTCAGGAGCCAAGATGATCTCTGACACCATCCGGACAAACTCTCCCAACTGCATTGTGGATGTGTGAGGGTGCCTGGCTGCAGTGAGGAAGTGGCCCAGTAGGTCCCTCTGGCCAGTGTGACTGCAGGGGGCTGCTTGACACCTGTCTCAGGCAGGAAAGCCGAGGCAAGGAGAGCTCCTGAGCTCCCTGGTGTGGCCCAGGAGGACCGAGGGTGTCCGGATCAGCAGCGCAGGAGGGTCGAGACTTGCTGGTGTTGAACGCTGAGGGATGTATGTTTGTGTCCCTGTTCATCCAGGCTCTGGGGGAGCTTCAAGGAATAAGTAAAATTCAAAAACGAGGGAGGAGGGGGCAGACCCCACATGCCAGACCTTGGTTTCACGGGTGGTATCTTCTGGCAGCAGCAACCTCTCCTGTGATTTCCACGGGGTTACAGTGCTGTGCTTGGACCCTGACTCAGAAAAGGTGCATTCTGGAGCTACTCTCTGTCCCAGCCTGAGTCACTGTGGGCAAATGTTGCAGCACCCCCAATGGGGTTCCAGGGCTCTGCTCCCAGTGCCAGCTCTTCTTTGTCTTCTGCTTCTGGCAAGCACCCCAGAAGAACTGAGTGAAACACCGACAGGATTCAAAGCAGCCCCTTCTCACCTGGTTAAATACTGCCTGGTCCTGCAAGCTCCCCTTAAAATCCCATATGGACACGAGGTTTGCTGATTCCTTGCTTAGATGAGAGCAATGCTGTGGACCTGGGAACTCACAGCAGGGTCCTGTGCCATTGCTGTGCCCTCACTAACAGGTTGGTGCTGGCCAGACACACCTGAAGGGTTTGGTAGAGCTGTTCTTTGTTGAAGGGACAGGCAACCCAAAGCATAGGAGTGAAACAATTTAGAAAGACCTTGGAAAATGAAAAGTTGTCAGGAAAATGGGAGGAGTAGGAGGGTAAATGTAAAAGGAACAGCACTGCACAAGGATGAGTTGTCTCTAGTACGTGTGTCTTGGTGCTACACCACGACTGCCCCTCAAGTTCAGGCTGGAGTTCTTGGGTTTCCTGCTGTTGCCACCAGAGACAAGTTCTGTGACCTTGGGATGTGTCTTTCTGATGTCCCAGCTGCAGGCAAGGTCTGCCCTAGCAGGTCACCTTTGGGGCAGGCTGCTGAAAGCAGAGGTGACAGGTGATGCCTTTGTGTGCATGAAAGAGACCCAGTTACTCTCTAGAAGGCGCCAGGTTTGCAGGTGAACCAGTAGCCAAACTATGCAACCTCCCAGAGCCCCCTCCAGCCACTATCCCTCCTCCCCATTCCACCCCAGCCAGAGCCTATTCTGAAACACGCTGTGACACTCAGGGCAGTGACTGCTGCAAGGACCTCAGGGCTGATCCCAGAAATACTGAGCTGAGCTGTGGGTATGTTCACAGTCGGAAATAAAACTGGTTTCTGGATGAGAAGGTGCGTTGTGCAGCCTTCCTCTTGTATTGCATGACATATGGGGTGGGCTGTGCCCCACTGTCCTGGCTGCAGGTCCCGAGCCAAAAGCTCAGTTCACTGGCTCAGGGGTGGCTGTTGATGATGCTGCTATTCCGGCCTGGCACAAGAAGCTGCAACACAAACTGCAGCTTTGCTAATCCTGGTCGGCCATGCCGGAAAGCTAGGTGGCAGTGCTGTCTGAAGAGAGGCTCTGAGTCTGTGCACACAAGGTCTCAAGTCACTCTTCTACTTGGGCCTGTAATATAGGAAGTAACACAGAAAATTGTAATTCTGAAACTGCAGCCCAGACTGGGAGACTGGGCTCAGTCTCACAGGAAGTCATTCTCACGGGTCAGATATATCACAGAATCACAGAATGGTTGGGGTTGGAAGGGACGTTAGAGATCATCTTGTTCCATCTCCTGCTATGGGCAGGGACACCTTCCACTATCCCAGGTTTCTCCAAGCTCTGTCCAACCTGGCGTTGGATGCTTCCAGGGATGGGGCAGCCACAGTTTCTCTGGGAAACCTGTGCCAGGGCCTCCCCACCCTCACAGGGAAGAATTTCTTCCCAATATGCCATCTAACCCTGCCCTCTGGCAATGGGAAACCATTCCCTCTTGTCCTGTCACTCCAGATGCTTGTCCCAAGTCCCTCTCAAGCTCTCATGGAGCTCCTTTAGACACTGGAAGAGGCACTAAGGTCTCCCTTGAACCTCCTCTCCTCCAAGCTGAACAGCACACATGGAGGACCAGAGTGGATTCCCTGTATAACATGGAAAAACATTCTGGGAACAGGTCCTAAAATCAGGACATTCCCCTCCCTTGGGAGAGGGATGTGGTAAGTATATATACCTGTCACAGGACCACCCTAATGGCTCTGCAGTGGGTGTTTGCCATCTTCCAGATATGTCTTCTTTGACGTAAGATGCAAAATGACAATTAGAGATGCAAGGAAGTGTCCAAACTGTCAACCAGTCAGCTCAGCACATCATTGCACCCACACATGCCCCATTACCACCCGAAAACTGGCTGTTTTTACCTGTCAGCTTTTGTCCTAGCTTGACATGACATTTCAAGCTCTGAGCTCTGCTAATGGGGCACTTCTTTGGGTATGACAGTTCCACCCTTGAGGTCAGAGATGAAAAACCTCTTAAGTTTTTCAAGTAACGTATGTGTATTCCTTCCTTCATTAATGGAAGGACTGGACCGAAGTCTCCCCAGATGCTTCCCAGATAGGTGAACTGCTGCACTGACTTGAGTTCTGATTCACCTATGGTGATGCGGGGGTGATGGAAGGCTTCCTGAGGTGCAGGTTGGAAGAGAACTTCTGTCTTCTTCAAGCTGACCTCCAGCCCAAAAAGCTCAGCAGCCTCTGCAAAGCAGGATGTTAAGCGCTGCAGAGCTGCTTCTGTGTGAGCAACAAGGGCGGCATCGTCAGCAAAAAGAATACCTCAGCCTTGGCCATATTGACTACCATCAATGGTCCACTTTGGCCTCCAATCGGGAGGCATGGAGACACACCATCTATAACGCTGCTGATTCCTTTGAGAATGCACGCAGAATCAGTCTGGAGGAGAAAAGACAACGCAGAAAGAACCGTGCCCCGCCAACACCACCTATGGAGACTTTCTGCTGTGCCTTTTGCAACCGGACTTGTCTATCTCGCATCGGCCTCTTTAGCCATCAGCGTGCTTGCAGCAAGCGTGGGTAGAGCCCTTCCCAAATCTTCGTTCGCGAAGCCTAGCCATGATGGACCGAAGTCTAGACTTCAGATGGGGTAGAAAGCAAAGTACTTTGCTAGTGTAAAAAGGTGAAGGACAGGAGCACAGCCAGACCTCTGACTGCCCCAATGAACACACAACCCACTGAACTCTTCTAATCAAGCACCGATTCCTGCTCCTCTGAAGACAAACTCTGATGCTAAAGAAGAGCTAAAAGAAAAGAGGCAACCCCCAGACAAACCTGAACACACCATCACTGATGGCATCAGCACAACATTCTGAACAAAAGCTCAGCTTTTGGCCCATTTGAATGCCTAAATCTGAGTCTACCCTGGTAGCCCCAGGATAACTAAAGGGTTAATTTCATACAAATTTAGTTACAGCGCATCTCTCAGGCTGCTCTCAACACTCAAGATCAGCCCACTGAAGTTTGAGACAATTCCCACTGACACAGCTGAAATACCCTTGGTGGTATTTGAGAACCCCTTCACGCGCTTCCCAGTTTTAACTTCATTCCTTCAGTCTAAGTAGAGCTGCTCTTTGCAGAGACAAATCCTTGATTAGGTAAAAGATATGTTTAGGATAAATAGATTTAAGCCAGATTTACAATCAATTGAAATGCATTCCCAGAGCAGCTTTTCATCCAGTTTTATTATGCCAAAAAAATCTGTTTGGACGTAATAAATTGCAGCGAAATCAGGCACACGATGCTCACTGGAGTGAGACTGCTGGCACTGCAGTGCACAAGAGTGGGTTCAGAGCAATTATGGAAATAACATCACATTACTGTGATTCTCATTATGGATAAACTGCTCATGCTTTGAGAGTCACAAGCCTGGTAATTCAAGTTTAATTTTCAAGTTTAATGAACATTATTTACCAACTCCTGAATTCATGCTGACACGTACTTTTCAGATGGCAGGATATTTGCTCCTGGCCTGCATTCTCTCCAAAGTTTGTGTTTCAAGATGCCTCCTGCTACTGAAGGGTCAGAAGTCATTATCACTTTGCTCTAGTGGCTCTGGCTTCTTTGCTCGGTGACTGGATTTGCTTGGGGAAATTTCCATGCTGTCATCTTCCAGATCATCCTCCTCGTCATCATCTTCATCCAGGTCAATCTCACTATCCCCCGAGTCCTCCTGAAGGAAAGGAAACAAGAAACCATATCCAGTTCAGCTCCCCTGTGGCAAGGCCTCTTTGCCAGCCCAAAAGTAAGGCCTCTTTGCCAGCCCACTGCTATCAGTGCTGACTTCCTCACTGCACTCCCAATCGATTGCAAACATCCTTCCCCACCCCTCAGATTGAGGAAACATGAACTCCTTCACTTCTGTTGGATCTGGGGTATTAAAGACCTGGCAGGGTATTTAACTTTAAAGTGATATCTATTGTGAGACCAAAGAACCAAGGTAAAGTGGAAGAAAATTAACTGCAGGAGAGGAACCCACCTGTGCCTTGGTGGTGACCTTGCGCGGGCCTGGCCATGCTGGGGCAGGTGCCTCCTAGGAGAACCGGAGTGGAAGGAACAAGAGAGGCAGAGCAGGGAAAAAATGTACAAGAACATAAAAGAAAACAGAAAGTAACCAAGGTGGGAGCACAGGAGAAGGCAGCAAAGACAGGCACAGCTCTGCATCATGTGCCACACCAGCAAGTAACAGAGGCTGGGCATACAGCTGCTGGCTCTTAGGCAGGTTGAAGCCTGCTCTCTTCCCAACTCTGTAATTCCATGAACTCCTCGAGGGGTTCAAACCAGCCTCAGTAGTTTCGTTCCCTGATCTTGGACACATAGAAGCCTGTGAGGGTTCCAGAGTGAGCCTCTCAGACCCTGGGCCTGCTGAGAGACTGATTCCAAGCGCAGAGACATGAGACAACTGAAGTGGCTGCAGCTGAGGGCAATCAGAGGCTGAAGGCCTTGGCTTTCCACACTTGGATATGCTGGGGCTGTGCGAACAGGGAGAAAGCTGTGAACAGGAAAGTATAAAGGGAAGAGAAATCACAGAGGATGACGATCCAAATCTGCCAGGAACATGGTCAAGGACAAAGGTGACATCTTCACTTACATTCAGAAATGGGTCTGAATGCCATGGGCATAAATCATTCCCCAGGAGGCAACAACAGCCTTGACCACACCCAGTCTGGCAGGAGCAAAGAGCAGAGTAGAAGCTGCAAGCTTCTCTCCACAGACAAGGTGAGGGTGCCCAAAGAAGCTGTACCTGCCCCGCCCCTGGAAGTGTTCAAGGCCAGGTCGGATGTGTTTTGGAGCAATCTGGTCTAGTGGAAGGTGTGCCCACCTATAGCAGGGGGATGGAATGTGATAAGCTCTAAGGTCCCTTCCAACCCAAACCAGTCTGGGATTCACAGAGATGTCTGAACTGCCCTCCTTGAGACAGGCAGCACTGGGGGGCTGTCTGCTGGACAGGGAGACAGAAAGGCTCCACCCACCTTGGGAATTAACTGCAGCACAGGTTCAAACACAAATCCACACATCCTAGTTGTACTATTTCCTAGCACGGTTTTGGCCTGGGCCAACTAGCACTCTTCAAAACAATATTCCATCATCATGTGGAGAATAGGACAGCCATACTGCTCCCAGGACACCAGCAGCTTTTTGGGAAGATAGGAAGAGCTTCCTGTATGGATGCAAACCACACCACAGCAGCTGGCTTCAGCTGCCTAGTGCAGATGTAGCCACTCAGGTGTGCCCAGAGGCACAGAAAGCTTGCCCACAGATGTCAAAGACTGGACACAGACATAGAACAAGTGCCTCCTGTACAAATCTATGTGTGCCTTTTAGACTCTGTCCACTCACCACATAAACCATAACCAGATGCAAAGCCAGGAGCCCTGGGACAGCAGGAATCCCAAGGGACAAACCCTGTCCCATCATGTGGATATCTGAAGACTGATGCTGCCAATACAGGCCATGGAGAGGGTCCAAGGCATGTGTTTTTAGAGCAACAGAGGGGATTTAGATCCATGTACCTAACTCCTGCTGCACTGCACTGATCCCTCTTCCCAGCAATCTGGCCCCACAGCTCACCAAAACAGCATTCCTGCAGCCTGTGTGCCACTAGTTCTGCACTGCAGGATGAGACTCCAAGAGCAAAGGAAAAATAGGGAAATCTGTGTATATACTGATCAGAGAGCACAGCCAGAGGAAAGGAGGAGAACAGCAGACCTGGGGCATGAGGATTCAGTAGGTAAAAAGGTGTTTCTCTGGCTGAGGAGAGGGTTGGCATTCTAAAGCACTGTCAGAGAAGCTCCACGGACACACGGGATGGTAACTTACCTCTTCCTCGGCATCTCCACCTTGCATTGTTCCCACAATCCATGCACCAGCTCTTCCTGCAGGAGCAAAGAGAAGGACCATAAAACCGGGGTCATGGTTACAGTAAGGGAGAAGGAAGGAGAAAGCTCAGAATTTACGTTTTAGGGACAAGTCAAATGGCAGTGCACATAAGGTTCCCTCCTTGTTAAGCCTCAGAACGCAGGAGATGGTAGGGTACATCTGACAGTAATTCCAGTCAGGACGGTATTTCCAGAGCTACCTTATAACAGCTCTGACAAGACAAGAGGCAATGGACACATTAAGAAACAGGACCTTCTATTTGAACACAAGAAATCACTTTGTTTTTTACTATGAGGGTGGTCAAACACTGGAACAAAGCTGCCTAGAGAAATTGCAGAGATATTAATGGAGATATTAAAAAAGCAACTGGATCTGGTCCTGGAAAACCAGCTCAAACCTCCTGTCTGAGCAGAGGGGCTGGACCGTGAGAGCTCCCTTCCAACCCCAAAAAGTCTGTGAATTGACATATTCCTTCCTCTGCTTTGGTACCCAGAGAAGAAAAGCCTGTTTTTTGCGTATGATAAGCCTCCCGTCGTTTAGAAAGCTGAGATCCTTTCTGACATTCCAGGAGGGACTGACATGTCACAGGAATTCCTGGCAGTGCCAAGGCAAACCTTAAGAATTTCTTGTTGAGAGTTTGATGTGTAAGTCTGAAGGGAGAGGTAGAGATCTCAGAGTTCCAGGGAGATCACTGAAAAAGGAGACCATGCTTGTGCTTTGCAATTTTTGGCAATGCAGAGGCCCTAGGAAATGGGGAAGATGCTACCAAGGTCTCCTTTGCTAGGGAGGAAGCCTGGAACGTATTGGGAAAGGGGAACTGCTACATGTGGGCTGCCTGAGTGACAGCCTTGCTCCTGCAGCCCCCAGGACTCCCTCAACACTCACCAGGATTGTTTAGTGCTGTGCTGTGACCATCCCATTTCACCATGTTTATCTCCTGCCATCACCAGCTTCCTCTATGCCAAATATGGATTTTTCCAATCTAGACAATCAAATCTTTACAGTTTTTAGCATGAAAACAAAGCAGCTTTAAATATATCCTAACAAAACTCTTTTGTACCTCCCAAAGCACAAAAGATGACTGATCCCTTCTGTCCCATGCAGATTGATCTGAGTTAGTGGTAGGGAAAAGCTGCCTAACTCATCCACAACTCACAAAAAAACCTTTGTTGCATCCAGGCAGATAACTTAAAGGATTTTATGTCTTCAGATAAAAAGCAGTGTCCTCTATCCATTGGGCTGTTAATAACACAGGCAGTGGAGATGGAATTGTAAGATTTCTGGACAGAAGTTTTGGAGACTTTTGCTCTAATTTATGCAAGACTGAACTATACAAACTTGGAGATGATTACCACTGACATCATTAGACTACAACAGAACTCCACTTTTGCCCAGCCTACAGATGGCTCCAAGAGTTTAACTGCAATTTTGCTCCACAGAAGGCTCAGCATGAAGTGTAAAATTGGGAATTATTACCTCAAAAGGAGAAAGCTGCACAGAGCTCCTAAAATAAGACAAAGCTGAGAGAGATTCTAAATATCAAAGAGAATAAAGATATCACATAAGAAGAGTTGATGGAATAGGACAGTTCAAAATGCCATGGGAAGAGCTTAGAGAATGCTCACAGAAGGTCTGCAGGATGATGCTCTTCCAGGACATCCTACAGGCATCTAACTCCTTTCACTTGGAGGAACATGAGAATCAGGTGCTGCCCAGACTTGGATGCCTACATTGTTTAAATCAGGAGCGCCCCTCTGAACTAGGGACTGTGAGATCAGCACGATCAGATCCTGCAGCACAACCCTGGGAGACTCCCAGAACAGAGTTCAGAATGCAGAGGTGCTGGAGCACAACCCTGAGACACTCCTAGGAGAGACCACCAGATGTGCAGGGGCTGGGGCTTCACTCGTGCACTAAGCTGCAAAGAGGAGAGAAAGCAGGTTTTCCTGTTACTTTAACTTCCTGTGGAGGGTCTGGCTGAGCCAGAATTTGTTTCCCCGTAGGAGCCCTCACAGTGCTCTGCATTGGTGTCGATAACACACCCCTGTTTTGGCTACCACTGAGCACAGCACTCACTGTTCAGTCAAGGGCAAGATCCTGGGAGGGGACACAAATAGGCCAGCTGACCCACATTGACCAAGGGAATATTCCATACCATATGACGTCAACCCAGATATAAAAGCTGAGGCAAGGAGCAAGAACGGCAGGCATTCATTGTCTCCAATGGCTGCCGGCTAACATCTGACACACGCGTAGGGGCCCTGCTTCCCAGAGACATGGCTGACCATCGCTGCACATGGGAAGTAGAGATTAGTTGCTGCTTCTGCTTTGCGCACACCCTGCTTTTGCTTTCAGTATAAAATTAAACAGCCTTATCGCAACCCATGATTTGTGCTGGGTTTTTTTTGTTTCCACCTTTCCAGCTAGGAAGGGGAGTGATAGAGCAGCTAGGTGGGCACCTGGCATTCAGCCAAGGTGAACCCACCACAATTCCATATCATAAACCTCCAAATTTCCATATGTGGGAGCATGGACAGGCAGATAGCCACAGTGTGTTTCCATGTGTATTGGAGGGGAGGCAGGAAACACAGAAGTCTTGTGCATGGGGCAGGGAGAGCTGGGCAAGTTCTCACTTGATTTCCTGGGTTCGGCTCACTGCACCATTAGTGCTGCGTTGTTCTGGCCACTGAAGCTCATGCAGCTTCCAAGTGAGTGGGAGCCTGTTGTGTTTACTTACAGGTAACGTGAATCCAGCCAGGACTGGCTGTACAAAGCGGTAATTGGCAAAAATTCTTGAAATGACCAGACTGTAATTCACAGCAACTCTGGAGTCAAATCTAATCTCCATGCATCACCACGGTTTACAGCCACCAAGCATCAGATAGCACAAAAAGCACCCATGTTTGAAGCCCGTGAGCACTTGCCATTTTCCCTCTGTGTGATGTTTGCCATTGTACCAGCCCATGCAGCTTCCTACAGTGGAGTCACAAGACTGGAATGATTTCTAGCTTCTCACCCAACAGTGGGTACAAGTGCCTGACAGCAAGCAGCGACGCACAATCTGAGGTCCAGACAGCCCATGGGGAGGAGAGGGTGGATTTGCAGCTGAAACATTTTGCTCTCAGTCTGAAGATCTGCAGTCTCTAGTGCTTAATGCAAATTCACAGCATGAGCTCTGAGAAAACACCTCCCTTCCCTCGGCATCACATTCCCTTCCACACAGAGAAAAGTGGGATAAACCTCCTGCCTGACCTTTCTGCTTGCTATGTGCTTTGGGCACAGTGTTCTCTAATCACAGAATCGTGGAATGCCCTGAGCTGGAAGGGACCCACGAGGACCACTGAGTCCAACTCCTGGCCCTGCACAGACAACCAAACAATCCCACCCTGTCCCTGAGAGCGTTGTCCAAAGCATCTCTGAGCTCTGGCAGCTTTGGGGCCGTGACCACTGCCCTGGGGAGCAGGGTGCCCGACCACTTACTGGGGGAAGAACCTTTTCCTGAGATACAACGTAACTCTGCCCTAAGATGGTTCCAGCTGTTCCCTTGGGCTCTGTCCCTGCTCACACAGAGAAGAAAGAAGAAAACTCAATTTAAGGTAAATTAATTTCTCTAGATTCCAAACACACCTCCTTTTTGGTACTCCAAAAAAAACTTGACTGCTGCCTTTCTCCAGCTACATGAGCCTGGTAATATTGCCCAACAGCTGCTATATCAGGGAACTAAAGTCTGCAAAGACCCTTATCTGGGGAACAGGAATCTGCAGCGATCCACACAGAAATAGAGGAAAATAAGTGTAGCTGTACCAGCTCTCCCCCTCCCCAGGTTAGTTTCCTCAGAGTACTGACAATCAGATTCAGTGGCTCAAACACTGTTTTTCTCTCCCATTTGACCTGAAGAGGCAAGAAATAAGAGACTAATCTGACTCCCCAAAATGTTTTTATACAGTTTACAATTAGGACTTGTAAAAACATAAAAAGTATATTCCCTCCAAGAGCACAGACACAAGGACCCACAGATGCCACACGTAAAAAGCCCCAGTCAGAGTATATTTGCCTTTGGGGAAGTTCACAAGGAAGGAATTTATTTTTAAGTTTTAAAAGCAGTATCAGTTTGGTGGAGTTCTCTGGGGTGTTCTGTGCAGGTGCACTTGTGCAATGTTTCCTCTTGATTTCATATATTACCTTCAAACAGCTGGAGAACCTGAACCCTGCTAAAGCACAGCCAAATACATTCCTGACAGATCCATTCCTTGTGCCTCAGCCTTCTCCTTCTGCCACCAGCATGGAATGTGTGAAACCCAGCCCATCTTGTCTCACTTCCACAAACTTTGGATTAAGGCAAACACATGGCAGGAGATGCCTGCAAACACTTAAGGTTCCTCAGGAGCCATTAGGAAGACAGCAGCTGGCAGAGCATAGGAGATTTTTTGTTGCTGTGTACATTTTGGCAACTGCCAAGAAATCAGACAGGGATTTTCAGAGAAGCTCTGGGATTACAAACAACATTCCCAAATCCCTGATGGACTGGAAAGGTAAGAACTCAGTGCTCAGCAGAGCCTGTGTCACAGCTGCTGTTCCTGACTCACCTCTGTCCACCTGATGCCATGCTGGGTCTACAGCTCCCCATTCTGTGCAGACATCCAAATTTAATTTAGCCTCTGAATGAGCACCTGGAAACTGCACTGAGTGTGGGAACTGCAGATTCCTGATGTTTTTGAGCCTCAGGCCTTGCCAGGCTGGCACTGCTGGGACACCAGGACACTTGAGTATGTGGCAGAAGCTTACATGTGCCAACAACAACCCTGGCAAATCCTCCCTGGGGGCACTTCAGCATGGCAAGATGCTGAACAAGACATTTTCTTCTGTTCTTTTTAAAAAACAAAAGCTCCAAGCACTCTGCAGCAGTGGGGAAAACTTGATCCCTGTTTCTTAAGGGCTGCTGAACAGACTGTTTGGGGGAATGACTTGGGAAGGGAGACCACATCCTGCACTAAGTAGTGTGCTGCTAAGAGGCAGCTGGCCCTGTGGATGAAGCTGAGAGATAAGGGATGGGATCACACAGTATGAGTGATGTCCAGACAGCTGCAGTAGGTTTCAGAGTGGGTTATCAAGACTCATTTTCACAACAGAGAAGAACGCAACATTTTGAGAAAACCTGCATTTGTTACCATCTTATATTTGTAAAGATAAATGCACTTGTATACATCTCTTGGACTCAGAGATGTAACTTCCTTTAGGAAGCAGAGAGAAGGGAAAAACAGACTAGTTATTTAATATGTGTTCTAAAAATTAGGCAGGTGACAGCCATAGGATTTCAGTGTAAACAAGACATCCAACAGGGAGCAGGCAGCTGTTCACATTCCCAACTGAATCCCTCCACTCTCCTGTGCATCAATCTCATACTTGTGGTTTCTACACACCTGGGAGAGTTAAAAGGGAAGGAAAAACATTCAGAAATTCTGTGGCAGAAAACCGAACATGGCCACAGAACTGGTGAGAGAATTTCCACAAGCAGAGTCTGACAATTTCCACTGAGAACAGAACTTTCCTGCTTTTCAGCTTGCCTGCTGTATGGAGGGATTTGGAAACAGGACCATTTGGCTCACCTGAGATTTCTATGTCAAAGCTTCCATTTTACCTCAAGAACTGAAAAAAGTGAGGTGTAACTCAGCGTCCGCAGCCTTCCCCCAGCATCCAGGGTACCAGAGGCATTCAGTGCCCTCACTGCTCAGCTGTCAGCACATCATTATCACAGTGATCCCCCTGGTCAGGTCTGCCAAAGCAAGAGGCTCCAAGAGACTTGCTCTCTCACTGTGTGACTTTGGACAGATTATCTGCTGAAAAATAGAGTTTAATAAAGCTGTCTTCTTACAGTAAAGGCCAAAAGGCTGAATTGTTCCTGTCTCGGTGGTGAAACGGTCTCTGTGGTCTGGACAGGACAGAAACTCCCCTTAATACTAACATTATAAAAGGAAACAAGAGCTAAAGCACTGGGATAATTGGTTTACAGGAGCTGAAAAACCCTGGAAGGGTGGAAAAGAGCATGATTTATTATAGACAGGCACAGTTCCACAGTTATGCAAGGGTGAACTATTCCAGCTTCATTCTGTAGCATTGCCTTGTGTGCCAGACTGTGTGACCCAGCCTGCCACTGCTACCACTGCAAAGGGAGAGATCCTCATAATGCCAAAATGCATTTCAGACTGGTCTGAGACTGGAAAGATGGATCTGCACACATAATCACAACATCACTTCAAAATCTGCCGCTCCTGATAGTACGGAAAGAAAAAATCCACCTAGTTCAAGGGGAGACTGGACAGGTTCCTAGGAGAAAATAAATCCGCTGAAGGTTAGATTAAATTTGTGGAAGCCACATATGGCTCAGGAAATACTCATGGGGGTTGAAACGGATTGAGAGCAGGAGGGAACCTGAGGTAAGTTCCTACACTCTTCTCCACACATTTTCTTTCAGCCAGTGGTGGGTAGAGAAGACCAGGCTGGGTGGACCCTCTGCCTGATCCAGCATGGCACCTTCTGCATTCCCAGGACAAGGCTTTGCAGTCTGCACATGAACCATCCTGCTGCAAACTACTCATTTACGGCTTGTTTCATGCAAGAGGTTTCTCTACACTGCAGATGGTTAAAACCTTCAATGTTGAAAGAATTTAATTTCTTTTTGTTTTCTGACAAAACCAGAGTATTACTCCAAGTGCCACTACAAACTCAGTTTGACCTCAGAGAAATGCATGCATCTCCTGTATTTGCCTAAGAGCCTCAGGTTATCTACTGCCAGACAGAATAAAAGGGGATGTGAAATTGTATTCACATTGACAATGTTAAAATTAAAAGTAAGAGATGATATTGCATCCAGCTCTGGGGTCCCAAGCACAGGAAGGACATAAAGCTGTTGGAGCAAGTCCAGAGGAGGCCACAGAGATGCTCTGAGGGCTGGAGCCCCTCTGCTCCAGAGACAGACTGGGAGACCTGGGCGTTTTCACCTGGAGAAGTAGAGAAGGCTCTGGGGAGACCTGAGAGCCCCTTCCAATGCCTAAAGGGGCTCCAGGAGAGCTCAAGAGGGACCTGGGACAAGGGCTTGGACTGGCAGAAGAAGGGGGAATGGTTTCCCACTGACAGAGGCATAGATAGGATTTGGGTAGGAAATTCTTCCCTGTGAGGGTGGGGAAGCCCTGGCACAGGTTGCCCACAGAAGCTGTGGCTGCCCCATCTCTGGAATTTTTCAGGGCCAGGTTGGACAGGGCTTGGAGCAACCTGGGCTAGTGGAAGATGTCCCTGCCCATGGCAGGGGATGGAACAAGATGATCTCTAACCTCCCTTCCAACCCCAACCATTCTGTGATTCTGTGATAAACTAGTGTATTCTCTAAGTTATAAACACAAATTATCAGTGATACATGGATTTATTATAGTAAGTCCCATTAAGGAGGAGACTTGCCTGTAATTGTGATACTATGATTATAAAACAGGAGTAGTTTCACAGGCTTAGTAAGGCAGCCCCTGCCAGCCTGGCCCTTTCCTCCCAGCCATGTATCCTCACCCTCAGGCTCCTTCCTGGTACAGATACCTTCCTGGCTCCCTGAAGCTTGTTTTGCTGTATTGTTGACGTAGCAGCACTGCACTCCATGAAGACAGAAGTTCCACAGCCCATTCCAGCTGCCGTCTTCCCCTGCTACTACCTGTTCCTCTCTGCACATGGGGAAGAAGGGGTCAATTTTCTCTCTGTACCACAGCA
Source organism: Grallaria varia (assembly GCA_013396735.1). NCBI lineage: Eukaryota > Metazoa > Chordata > Aves > Passeriformes > Formicariidae > Grallaria > Grallaria varia. The sequence continues at coordinate 101,780 of VWZG01012804.1, read as the reverse complement.
AATCTCCCCCAGCTAACACATTTTTCTGCTCCATGGCAGACGAACTCCTATAACTTCAAGTCTTTTTTCTGGCTAAAAGAATAAAACCAGGAGCAATATTGTCAAAGCTGAACTTAGTTTGAATTTTTGCTGCATCTATACAAAGCTGATGAAAGGGCTCTTGAGGGTGAAAATGTGTTGATTTTACCCAATTATACCAAGTGGCCTAAAAAGAGGGATTAGCTCTCCCTGAGAATCCTGCCTCTGAAACAGCAAACCACACCGGAGTACCTCCCCACCTATTACAGAGAGAGGGAAGAAGCCTTATCTTACAAATAACCTGGAAATTAAAGATGGGAAACTGCATCACAGCAGCTACAGGGACTGCACACAGTGGGCCCCTTCTCCTTACTTTGAGAGCAAATGTGGCTCAGCAGAACCACCATGCAAGAAGACACAGAGTTGCAAAAGAAAGTGGTTGAAATATCTTGAATTGAGTCCAAGAAAAAAAACCAGTAATTAACAGAAATAATGTCCTTTCTATGCTGCCTTGATAATTAAGTGTCAAGCTACCTGTGCTGAAGAACATAAAGAGGTTCTTGGTGTGTTTACTGACAAATGGCCAGCCCTGATTTTCTAAAGAAGCTGCTGCATCCATGTGTCTCCAGCATTTAATTTAGTGAGAGTTATACAGTCAAATATATACAGAACCACCGAGTTAACTGGGCTGGAAAAGCCCTCTGAGATGATCACTGTTCCCCAGCACTGCCAAGGCTACCCATACCCCCAAGTGCCACATCCACATGGCGTTTAAATCCCTGCAGGAATGGTGACCCCACCACTGACTGGGCAGCCTGTTTCAATGTCTGGCCACACTTTCCATGAAGAAATTTTCCCAGTATCCACCTAAACCTCCCGTGGCACAACTTGAGGCCATTTCCTCTGTTCCTGTCCCTTCTTCCCCAGGAGGAGAACCCAACCCCCACCTGGCTCCACACTCCTGTCACGGAGTTGTAGAAAGCAACAGCAGGTCAAGAGGATAATTACCTGTCAGAAGTAGTTTACTAAACACCAGGAAGAGACCCAGAGAAGCACACAAATCAATCTAAACAGCACAGCAGAGAAAACAACTCGTAGATTTGAACTCCTTGTCTGACAAGCTATTTTGGAGTCTCCATTAAGTGTAATGAGTGATAACAAAGCTCTTCCTAGAAAAAATTCTACCTGTAACAAAATCTACAGCTTTTGTAATAAACCTTTTTACTCTTAAAATTGGTATTAAGAGCTGACTGACTGCAGTCAGTACCCACATTATCTGGTTATGGTGCCCTTTGAAGCTTAATGGACAGTTACACAGTCACTTCCAAAGCTCTAAAACCTGTGTACAAACCTTTCCTTGAGAAATGGCAATGTAAAAATTCTTAGGGAATATTAGTGTTTCTAGCACTTATCAAGAATTTTCTATTTTTATGAAAAACAATGGAAAGGAGGATTAAAATGCTTGAATTATATTAACTTTAGAATGTCAGCTTCTTTTTCTGGTCTCAGGGAGGGGAAGAGCAGAATTCCACTTGGAAAAACTCCACATATTTGCAGTTTATCTACAGAACAGGTTCCAGCAGATCTGGAGGCACATGAAATTCCCTACACAGGTGCTTCCTCTAGACCCCAGAGAGGCTTTTGCTGGCAGTTCAGAATCCCTCACTGCTAACAAGGAGCACTAATATGATTTCTTGGGTGCATTTTGCTTGACTCCAGACTAAGCAAAACAATTCTTTTTCCACCTCAGTGAAACACAGACCGTCACACAGTAATTACTCTAAGATCAGGGCCATCTAAGACTAGTAATTCTCCTGAGCAGGGCTCCAATGGGATCAGCAGTCAGAAGCTGCAATTCCACTCCACACGATGAACTAGGATAGCAGCCAGACATCCTTTCCTGAAAGAAGCAGCTCAGGTGTGTTACACCTCTGCCCATGTCAGTGCAGGTGGCTCTATGGATTCGCTGAAGGTCTCCTTTTGAACAAGACTGCCAAAACAAGTGTCAACAGCTAAAGAGAAATAAATGTTTTGTAATGAGAAATGGCATTGCTTTCTTAAGGCTTTGTATAAAGTTACTTCAATAATCTCTAAGGCAATACCAAGGCAGGTTTTTTCTCACACAGGAATTTTTCCCCCCAGTAAATAATCCTTAATTTGCTCCCCTCTAAAATACTGGTTTTTCCAGAAGACTTTATCCTCCTGCAGCTCCTGAGAACCAAACAGTGCCAACATCCTGAACTAAAACAGGGTCTTCTCACATTTGAAGTTACTCACATAATTCCAACATATCCTTCTAAATAAAGGGAAGGAAGGAAGGAAGTGTTAAGATACCTTGCAGCAGAGCTTCTGTGCTGGTGTGCTGCTTCATGATCTGCCCATCCAGTTCACTGTCAGATCCTTCATCTTCCTGAATGTCAATGTCAGAATCATTGTTATCTGGTTAGAAACAAAACCAGCTGATTAATATCACTGAAACCAACCCATGACTCAGAGCAGCAGTTGGACACAGAAGATACCAGCAGTCTCTACCTTTGTTCAAGCCCAGTATTAATTAAAAATGTGGCTTCAGAGAGCATTGGCTCTACTAAAGAGTATGGTGAAATGGCCAATATCCACATCCTAAGGAGAAATCCTTCTGTATGTAAGTGCCAACGCAGCACACACCATAAACAACTGACGTGGGACAATCCCAGATTGTACCATATATGTGCTCTTTAAATAGCCCCTCTGGGTATGAATGCACAGTCAGAAGGTGCTACAGCAACTGATTTGAAGATAAACCTCTTGTGTGGGCTTATTAATACATCTCCTGGTCTTTACTGTGACACAAGCAATACCAAAACCTGTCTCCTTAAGCTCTGTCTTTCATTTAATCATAGGTTAGAAAAGCACAGTGAGACATCCCCAAAAAAATAAATGCAGCTACAGCCAAAACCAAGATGCCTGGAGAGACAGGAAAGCTTCCAAAGATGCAGGAACTTCTTCAAATATTTCCACCGTCTGCCTTTGTTTCCTACTTCCTATACCAAATAAAGACTACTTAGTCCCTTGGTTCCAGTTTCCCAGTCACCAAACCAGAACTAACCTTAAGGAATCAGATAAAATTGTCCTTTGGATGTTTCAAAAGATGACAAAAGTCTTCAGACACTTAGAAGTGCCTGCAAGGACAAGGGCAGACTGTTCTCCAGGTCAGTCCTACCTTGAGGTCAACACGCATGTCCAGTCAAACTAATCCTCCTCGGAGCCTACTCCACAAAAAACAGTGGGTGGGAAGTTGGTGCAGAAATGTGGGCAAAGTTTGTAGCAGGCTCTGCACCGTTGAGATCTCCTTCTATCCATGGACTTCTTCCCTCTCTCCTTGCTCATGCCAGCCTGCTTGTGCAAGCTCCTGGCTCACCATGATCAGCTACTGCCACTTGTGATTTACTTCCCACTTTGATCATTCAAACGATGATCCTCATCTCCCCTTATGTCTTCAACTGTCCTCACCTTGTGTAGAGATCCTAGAATCATGGAATATCCTGAGTTGGAAGGGACCCACAAGGATCATCAAATCCCACTCCTGGCCCTGCACAGACACCCCAAGAATCTCACGCTGTCTGCGAGAGCATTGTCCAAACGTTCCTGGAGCTCTGGCAGCCTTGGGGCCATGCCCACTGCTCTGGGGAGCCTGCTCAGTACCTGACCACCCCTGGGGGAAGAACCTTTTCCTGATATCCACACCTAAACCTTCCCTGACAAAGATGAGTCCCTCCACACCAGCTGATCCTACACCCCAGTGCTGAAGGAGCTCATGGAATTACCACTGCCAGCACAAACCCAACAGGATCTCATGGGAGGACTCAGCACAGCAACATTTGCTGATGATTATTTAGAGAAAATAGGCAATTTTTCCCCAGGTACATTTAATTACACACATATCTGAGATGAAAATGAAAATTACTTTAATTAGGATTAGTAATGAGCTCTTAGCAATATTTAAATATCAGGCAATATACAAATAATAGACATTTTTTCATCACCTTTTTCACTGCAATACTAAGTTAATGACAAATTAGTAATAGCAAGGGAAGTATCAGATAGCCTGGTAAGATTACAAGGCTCCAGCAGCGTCAGCTACAATTTCTATTTGTGTTGTACTTTCTTCTTTGGCAAGTGAGGGAATCACTCACTACTGCGTGACCTGGATGCTGCTTCTGTTTACCTGGCATTTAAGAATATGAGGTTTTGCTCAGCCCTTGCACAGGCAAACTCCTTGGAAAGAGCGATGTGGAACTCAAAGGATTCAGGTTTGTGCTGTGTATATGAAAGAATGAGTTTGTTACACCTGTGATGGCTCTTACTGCTACTAAAGCACTCTTGTTCTTATTCTGTGGGGTTTTTATCTTCCTTCTTGTTTTTTAGGGGTTTTTTTGTGGGTTTTTTTTTTTTTAGGAGCTATTGCTCCATTCCAGATTTTGCCATTTGTGTTCCTCTTACGCAGCCCCACTGGCCAGAACTGAGGACACTGCAGAGAGCCCTTACAGTTACTTTGCCATTTCAATTCCATCCAATCCCCACTAGAACTTTCTTCTCCGTGCTGGGATCTCCTGAGCATGAGCTGCTAGCTGAGCTGGGACTATTGGCTTCCCACTGCCAGAGGGCAGGGTTAGATGGGTCCAACCTGGCCTAGAACGTCCCAGGGATGGGGCAGCCACAGCTCCGCTGGGAAACCTGTGCCAGGGCTTCACCACTCTCACAGGGAAGAATTTGCTCCTGTATAAGCACTGAGTGTGACTTTGAATCAAATTCTGTTACAGATCTATGGCAAGAATTTGGACTTTCCTTGAGTAGTCATAGGCAGAGACCCCGACTTGAAGCATCACTACAGTGAACGCATGCCAGGGGGTCAGGAACATGACAGCTGCAAATGCAAATCCAGCAACAACAAAATTCTTGCCTCCTGCTCACTCTTGGAATGGCATCAAGTATCTTTTTCACTTATGAAAAAAAATACATTGCTCTAATCCAGCCCAGTGGCTGCTATCACCAAGCCCATCTCTGCCCATATAAAATTTATCAGCTGAGCAGAATCATGCTGAGCCAAAATCCCAAGGACACAGAACCAGAGCATAGTGCTAAAAAACTACTGAAATACACAAGATACATCAGACCAGTCCAATGCTGTTGTGACCCATCCCAGTCAGAGCGCTACAGAGTTCACCATCCAAGTCCCTCAAGGTACATGCCCAGTGTGCCCACTTTTCAGCAAGATACTCTTGGTATCGATAAAAAGGTGACAATTCAGAAAGTTTTATTTAACAACATATACAAGGAAACTACTTGTTGCCCTAGAAGAAGCCACAAACTCATCTTCGTAATGCTGCAAAACAGAATCTACAATAATTTCTGGGGAGACAAGGAACATTCCTTATGGTAAAAACACAGATTTTTTTCTTAGGATCAACATAAAGCAATGAACATACTACCACAAACTGCCATGTGCTAGTACATGGAGTGCAGAACCCACTCCACTGGAGCCAGCTTATGAGATTTATATGGCTTTAAAGAGGATTATTTGAATTTTCACATCAATCTTACTTACTATTATTCAGCAATCCATGTGCCCAAATTTAGGCCAAGCTAGCAGCTTCCAGAAGCTTCAGGCTGTGGTTTTAAGAAGCTCCTGTATTTTTATTATGAAAAGGTAATCAGCAGAACAACTCTGTAAACTGTGTCTGGGCCATCTCCCCACTGCTGTGATTGACTCTACTGCTCAGAGAATACTCTCAGAATATCAGCCCACCTGGCAGAGAATATACTGGGATTTTAAACCCCCCTTGCTTTTCATATCTATTTCATAAGGGTGGGTTTCAGTCAACTTAAATACTTTCCTTTAAAACTGTCCGGGCACAAAAAGTACATCCTGGTTCCACTGCAAAGCACTGCCCTCTGAAGTGGATTAGTTGTTCCAAAGCATGCCTACCACTTCCACAAAAAGCCAGAGCTGATACCTGTACAAATAACACTATATTTAAATGACTTAAATGTTGGTAATTTGCAACGCTTGAAGGAAAACCAGCATGATTTAATAACCTGACAGTGATTTCATTACAGATTTGGTAGTTTGCATCAATACCCAAATAAATGTATCCAGCTGTACTGTGGGGAAGATAATGAGCACAGAGGACATTGTTTATTGATATGCTTTGGCATTTGATGTAAGTGCTGTTCAGTACGTTCAATTTGATAATAAAAATCACTGCTTTGAAAACACAGGCACTGGCTTGGCAGCAATTACCAGATTCAGCAGGATGTTGATTTTGGTGAGAAAAATCTAGTAGGCAACTGATAGCCACCTGATCAAAAATAAAATCCAGTTAATAAATAGCATGACATTATGGAACAGGAAAAAACAGTGAGGGTGGATTGGGATTTTTAATGTGACTAAAGAGAGAATGAAACTCAATACCCACGTGAAAGCCTCAGTTCTACCAATCCATACTCTTGTCCCACCAAACTCAAGAGCATCAGGCTCTGTACACTGTCTGAACACTCCTACACCCACAGCTCTGCAGTCTGAAGGGAAAGATACAAAAATTTCAGGAGGGAACATCCTTTGTCCTTAGCAAAAAACTGAGAAGTGTCATCGATCTCTAAGAAAAAAAATTCATCCTGGTACTGAGAGCTACTGACTGAGGTCTGGAAAGCCTGGGTGTTCAGACCTTTGTATAGAAAAACTGGGCAGTAACAGCAACAAACAGTGACCATGAGGTTGCAGAGGTAAGTCCAAGTGACCTTGCTTCATCATTTTAAAAATCACAGAAACCCAGAATGGATTGGGTTAGACGGGACGTTAAAGCTCACCTCGTTCCACTCTCTGCCATGGACGGGGATATCTTCCACTAGACCAGGTTGCTCCAAGCCCTGTTCAACCTGGTTTATCCCTTTTTAGCAAGAATGATTAAACACTGTCCGAAGAAACAATAGGTCTCTGTTACTTGAAACAATTAAAATTAACTCTTGATGACAAGCTCCATTTAAACTGGCATTTCCAGTCTTGGCACAGGAATAGGTAATTATGCTATTTTTTGGCCCATTTTATCAACAGATCATATTTGGTGACCATAACTACTTCTAATGATCTTACAAGCCGAGAATCCATCAAGGTAGCATTAAATTAGAACCTGAATTTGCAATTATCTAACAAGCACAACACAAGACTCCTGTGGACTAATTCCAAGTGTCTGTTACAGGAAGATGGACAGTCTGAGCATCCCACAGTGACAGTGCTGAGCATCAGCAATATCATTAAGGAACTACCCGGGGATGCACAGCCACACCCACAATTGCTGCAATGGGGCTTTTTGTTTATTTGCTGTCAGATTTTAAAACATTAATTCTAGAGTAGAGAGGGTAGACCCAGGGGCATCAGTTAATCCTGTGACTATTGCTGAACAAGATTGATATAGTGCAGATTACCAAATACTACGGAACAGAGTTGTTTATCTATTCTACACTCCAAACAAGAGGATGCAGAGTGGGCTGACTGGAACAGCACAACAGAAAGACGCATAGCCAGTGAAAAATTCAGTTTTACAGCAAACACTTTTGCAAATTTAAAACAATCCTAGGCACACCATTAGCCAAAATAAATGAAGGAAATATTTTGAAAAATTCAAACGGTTTAATATTTTCCAAACAAAATATTTTACTTTTTTAAAAGTACAGTTTATATATAAAAAGCAGAAAGCTGGAGAGAGACTTTGCAGAAGGGCATGCAGTGACAGGGGAATGGCTTCCCACTGCCAAGTTCTTCCCTCTGAGGTGGTCAGGACCTGGCACAGGTAGCCCAGAGAAGCTGTGGCTGCCCGTCCCTGGAATGTTCCAGGCCAGGTTGGACGGGGCTTGGAGGAACCTGGATAGTGGAAGGTGTCCCTGACCATGGCAGGGGGTGGTCCCTCCAACTCAAACCACCCTGGGAATCCTGTGATTCTATATTGCCTGCTTTTAAATTGGAAAAAAATAAACAAAACCTCTTAAAGAATGTGAGAAAATGCATGAGAAAATGTGTTAAAATAGTGAGAAAGATTTGGAAATGTTTAGTCTGTTTAGTCTGCTGAGTCTGGAAAACTGTATTTCAGTCTAGGAACACATTTTTTCCTTTTTGCTCAACAAAAATGGTTTTCCAACCTTGGATGAACCTGAGAAAACATCTTGAATTTCTGCTGTGGTCAGTGACCTTCCTTGACCTTTCCTCTTACACAATCCAGTGTCAGAGTATCCATGCCTGATCTGGTTCTGTCACCAGCGTTCACAGTGCTCACCCAAGCAGTGCCGAATAAAACCTTTTAAGAGTCACTTTGCCATTAACCACAAGGAATTCAAGCCCTGAGTTTCATGCTAGTGGATTTTTTATTTGGCACCAGCCCTGGATGTGGCACATGGGCAGCAGGTGTGTGAGACATCACATCCTATATCAGTTTCTCTAAGAGCATCTTCTGTAAAGCAAAGATTAGAAAAATAACAGCAATTTCCTTACTGCTCAGCATAGAAGACATTTCTATATGGATGCAAATACTTAATTGTGTATGTTTTCATCATGCAGATAATACTCAAAGCTTGATCTGTATTTAGAGTTCAAAATCTTCATGTCATTTTCATATTTTTCATATCATTTAGTGTTGGCTTTTTTTTTTTAGTGCAGTAATTTTATGGAGATGCTCTGACAGAAATAAAAGCAGATTTGCAATGCATGCTGGCAAAGGAAAAAAATAACTAGGCTGTTTATCAATTATCTTAAACATTTTTGCCAAATTTATGTGAGTACCATGACATATCCATGGACTTTTTATATCCTTAACACAGACCCGAACAACTCAACCTCCATTCCATAGCTCTTCTTGATAAGAAACATGATTTAGGCTTCTCTGCTGTTAGTTCAGTCTGAAACTCAATGCAGAGCTGTCCAGAATTCCTGCAACTTTACTGCACAGAGAAATGAACTGTTAATTTGAAACCCTTCCTACCAAATTAGCAAGAGATAAGGTCAGAGGATGCAGAAAATACGAGAACTGCATCAATTACGCAGGTAGACAAAGGTAAGAGTAGTCACTGGGGCAGGATGGATGCTGACTTTTAACAGTTAATGGCAACAAATTTATCATCAGATGCCAGCCCATGCTGTTAAAAGAGCCTCATTAAGTGTTTTGAAGCTCTCAGGGGAAAAGTGTAATAAGAGGAAGAGAATCTTCCCTCTTCCTTACAGGAGGTAGTGATCCATGCTACCCCTTTGTGTAGGAAATCAATGCATTTGTGCAAATGTAGCTCATTCCTCCACCCTGGACCTTCCAGATTCAGGCAGAGAATCTTAGGATACTGGGAGACACCAAACCAGCCTGCCCACCTTCCACTGAGCAGAGCAGAAGCTCATCCCTCTCGCTCCAGAATGCAGATGACCAAGTCAGAGCAGGATCCACTTCAACTGTCCTGTCAAGACGCACAATGTCTTTGCTGGGCTGAATGTTCACACAACAAAGTCCTAAGTTTCTTAACAAACTGAACATAGAAGAAAACTCAGGATAAAAGCACTTTGCTTCATGTGGGGAGCATTACTCAAAAATCTAAGTGGAATAATGAAGTATTTAGCAGGGTCTGTTGCAACCGGACACTTTTAAAGTGAAGGAAGGTCAATTCAGACAAGATACTGGGAAGAAATTCTTCCTTGTGAGCGTGGAGAGGCCCTGGCACAGGCTGCCCAGAGAAGCTGTGGCTGCCCCATTCCTGAAATGTTCCAGGCCAGGCTGGATGGGCCTTGGAGTAACTTGGAATAGTGGAAGGTGACCCTGCTCATAGCAGGTGGAATGAGGTGAACTTTAAGGCCCCTTCCAACCCAAACTAGGCTGTGATTTCAAGATTCCATGAAGTAACTTTCCCTCCCAAAACCTACTTTAGAAAGATGTTTCTGACAGTGAAGAAAAGCCCTATTTAATATTCCCTGTGATTGGCTCATTACAGGGCACATCTTATCTTAGCAGGAGGATGTAGCACTCAAAATCCAAACACAGCTGAAAGAAGATTTAAGTGCTCATGTCTGTAGCACTTCACACCATCTCCCCCCATGCTCACAGTTCTCTTGATAAAATCACTGCCAGATCAAGCTGTAGGCTTCTTGGGAATCCTCTCCAGCAGAAATTATACCCTGTTGCTTCCTATTTCTGGGGTGAATTGAACTACTAGCCTTTGGAGAGGATGGACAGGCAAAGCTGCTCAGCAATGCTGCACTAATTCTGCTGCTCTTTCTTTGTTTCCTCTTGTGCAAAAAATGTATTTTGCTTGTGACTAGGACCCTGGAATTAACACAACCCTTCTGTAAACATTCCCTTGATAGGACACTGTGGCACTTTAAGACACCAACCTTTACATTCTCTTACCAAAGCATATTTCTTGGGTTTGAAATGTATAAAGGGTATCATTTAACTACTAATGAGAGGAGGAAAATGGGGTCTGGTCTAAGGGGAAAGCCCAGACTGGCACCTGGTTGTTACATGTGGTCTCAGGGAGCTTTACAGCATTCCATAAATTAACCTCCATGCTCATGACTGGGAAACAGCCTCCAAAAGCCAAATTTACTGTCTCAGTTACACCTCTGCAAACTTTCACAGCCTGTGCAAATAAAGCCAGGTTGGAGCTGACCGAGATGACTGGATTTTCCAAGGTTATGGGTCAGTCAATAAATGAGCTAGCTCGGCAAAACAGGATCCTGGTGGTCTTATCATTAAAACAAATACTAATTATGACAATTAAGTACTGAAATAATGATTTATTGTAATATTTTTAGCTCATTAAAAGTCATAATCAAGTTCTTACATGGCATTTAAATCACTCACTAAAAGGCAAAGTTCTTTTTATTTCAGAGATGCAAAGTGATGGAATAGTTTTCCAAGAAAAATCCACAGACAAGAAGAAAACAGGTCAGCAAATTTTCACTTTCTACTTCACACTGCCAGTTACTGAGAACTGATGTTAACCTCCTCTTAAACTTATTTACCTCAGAAACTGTCAGACAGAAGGACCTGAACTTTTCCACTCAAGTAAATCCTTGAAACAATTCCACATTCTTGTAATTTATATTACAAATAATATATTTCAGCTAAAACATCTTCACTTTTTATCTCATTTATATAAGATCAAAGATGGGCAGAAATAAATTAAATTCCTCTTTCATGAGTTTGCTCTGAAAATCTTGGCCACCAAATAAACTGTGCGGCACCACTTCTATGCCTTTACTCAATTTCAGCTTTTGTGAACTCTCCTTCTGATCCTGAGAATTAACTTTCCTTCTAGTTTCTCCCCCTATCAAATAAAAATGCACAGACTACAATATTAAATCCACAGGGGCAATTAATGAGGAATTTTTTGCTGATGTTTAGCTCAAAAAGAGCAAAATCTTGTTTGGGAGCTTTCTACGGAATCTCAAGAGTTTATTTCTTTCTGATCCTCAGCTAGACTTCTAATTAATTAAGAGTAAGTTGGGGGGAAAAAAGTAAAAACTGAAACTTCTCTGCTACTACCAGAGGTAAAGAAATCCCACTTACTTCCACTCTTTAGCAGGTGCTGCTCCTCCTCCTTCAGCCTGTTCTGCATAAGACGTAACATGTTTGCTGCTTCCTGCAAGAGGAAAAGACAACTGTGTTGGAAAAGCTGCCACACTCAAGTAGCTAATGGATGATCCCACAAGACAGCTAAAGCACTCACGGGTAGAAGGAGACTAGAAAATGTCAGCATTGAAAATATTTTAAGCTTAAAAGGTCTTGTTTGAAACATAGGAACTCCTACTTTGACTATGAGGGTCAGGATAAAAAGCATGTACCTAGGTCAAATAAAGCACTGACACACAACTGTACATTCCCACGGGGTGAAACTCATTTATCACATGGAAAATGAGTTAATTTGTCTTCATCCCACAGAAAATGTTTCAGCAGGGAAGTAGCTTTCTTTGGAAAGCAGGCTTCAGTAGCTGCATTCAGCCAACACTCCATTAAACACCAGAAGTGGTTTGTGAAATGATTGCAGCTTCCTAACATCCAAACCAGAATGAATCCACACATTTCCAAGCACGCAAAAAAAATTGGAGCAAATAACCCTTTCAATAAGCTGGGAAAGTACAGCCATATATTATACCACACCATAGTATTTAGGTGCAAAGGAGAACCATTCAAATGAAGGTCAACGACACAAGAAAATCGTAGAATCAGGGACTAGTTTAGTTGGAAGGGACCTTTCAAGGGCATCTAGTCCAACACCTGCCATGGGCAGGGACACCCTCCACTAGACCAGGTTGCTCCAAGCCCCATTCAACCTGGCCTTGAACATTTCCAGGGATGGAGCTGGCATAGCTTCTCAGGGCAGCCTGTGCCAGGGTCTCCCCACCCTCACTGTAAAACACTTCTTCCTTACATCTAATCTAAACTTTCCCTCTTTTACTTTAAAACTATCATCCCCTGCCCTATCACTACAGGCCCTACTAAAAGTCTGCCTCATCTTTCTTGCAGGCTCCCTTTAAGTGTTGAAAGGCTGAAAAATGTTTCAAAAAGGCCCACAAGGACTTAAAAAACCCCGAGCCTTGCACAGTCAACTCAGTAAGAAACTCATCCAGAAGAGGATGCCAGCAGCAGTGGGGCAGTGGCATTAAGACTGACCTTCTCATTTCAGAATAATGGACCAGTAAGGAATAGTGGCTGCCTCTGTAGACAGTAACTGATGAGGATAATTCTAATTTTCAGGTCTGCATGACCTTGCAGAACATCACAGACCAGGCAGGCTAAAGGGACTACTTGATTCCTGAACAACACAAATGTAGGAGGTGTTTCTCTGAATTCATAAAGTTTTCCATCCAGTTAAGACTAAAACCTAGCAAAGATGCCAAGAGACTGAATTTTAGGAACTAAGGTTCACTATTTCAAATACAGCATCAGACAGAAAAATGTATTTTATTGACATCTAGCTTGAATTTGAATAGCAAACTAAACATGATATAGTAGGTAAGATATAAATGCACAGAATCAGGTGCAGATAAACCTACAATACTAAACAGGTGGCAATAGCTGATTGAAGATTTAGCCACAAATTTTGCTAATTTTAGTCTCTTCAATTCCAGTCAGGCAAGGGAAAGCTAATTTACTGTGGACTGAAGTAAGACTTTTCTGAGCCTTTGATTTTTTCTGTGCAAAATATAATTAAAAACACTTTGACGTGAACATACCTCCACATTTGCAATGCACTTGAGGAAAGGAAACAGGCACTCGGAATATCCATGGGACAGAGGGAGGAAAGTCAGAAGAGCATCTGGAAGTGGTTGAATGGAGCACAATCTTTTTACACATTCAGGTGGAAATGTGTTACCAGATGTCTGGCAATGGCACAGAAGCTGAGAAAGAAACCTCCATGGCCCATCCAGCACATGAGGAAGTTGCTGGAAACAGAGATCTAGGGACAGACTGGCATGAGACATCACAACTTGGCATAAATATCTGTCTTGGGGGTTGAAATTCATGCTGGAAAAGCCTGCAGAGAAGATGTTTACAGGTGGTAAGGAGAAGTGAGATGTCACCTGTACCTGGTGAGAAACTCAGCTTGGTGCCTCTCTCAAGGGAATAAATTCTGATCCAAAAATCTGCTTCAGACAACCACACAAACTGCCTGCTCTACAAACTCTCCAATGCTAATAGACACAACCATGGATGCTGGGAAGGCTGCTAATAAATCCTTGGGACCTGAGAATAACCCTGCAAAACTGAAGCAGGTGTGACAGTGTCCAGGGCAATAAAACTGAAAGGCCAGGACGCCAAATCACATAGAATGAAACATTCTAGTAAAACCCACATCAGTCAATAAACTACTGAAATCTCCAAACTGATGGATAATTATTCTGCAGGGAGAAGCCAATTCCATCAGCAGGAACAAGGAAGGAAAAGGCACAAGCATGTCTTCATAAACTGTAGACTCAGAATATTTGAAATATTCTACTGAGGAAACTGTTCTTTATGAATTCCTTTGTAAAGGAACAAAGGATGCTGAGGACAGACAAGCGTGACCAAATATTAAAGGACAGGGAAGGTGCAAGGATGCTGAGGATGGTATGGTTATGGCAAGTGGGCCAATAAAGGTTCCTGCCTCCTTGATACAGGTTGCTGACCATGATACAAGTGACCTCCTTTCAAGGCCAGCTGGATGGGGCTTGAAGCAACCTGGTCTAGTGGAAGGTGTTCCTGCCCATGGCAGGGGGTGGAATGAAATGGGTTTCAAGGTCCCTTCCAAGCCAAACCATTCTGGGATTCTATGACTGCATGATATAGCAGCCACACACCTGTATAGCTCAGTTCCACTGAGAAGAAGGGTAATCACTACCAGTGTTTCTTTGGTCTCTGTAGACATGCCCATTCCAAGGTCTCCCTCTGCAACAGTGGACACAACACTGCCTGACTGAGCCTCATAGTTGCTCTCTTCTTTCTCTACTTCTTCATCCCAGTCAGTCACAAGATTTGAAGATGGTCAGTGATTTAAACCAATCTTGCCCCTGCCTCAGCAAACATCCCCAGTGCAGCCTCTCCACTGCTGTGTCTCAGGGACAAATGGATATGTGGGGCATCAATCACCTGTTGGAATCCCAACCCCACAGGCTGTTGCAGCCTATACAGTGTATATAGCAAAGAAACAAAAAAAGGGGACAAAAAGAAAAGGACGCTTCCAAAATGTCATGGGGACAAAATCATAAACCTAGAAAGCACATTTAGAATGTTCACAGACCAGTGAAATAATGGGCACAGATACAATCATTGTCTGATCCAGGCACACACTAAGCCAACTGAAGCTGGCAATTCTAATTCAGACAAATAAGCAATTCCTCTGCTCTGCTTTCCGCTCCTTCCCTTCCACCCCTCCTGCTCTGGGTGCAGCATTTGTGCTGGGACACAAAAGAAACCTGGTGAAAACTAATCTATCAAAACAAAATTAAGCTAGGCAAATTCTCCAGTCCAGCTCAGTATGTGCCTACCCAAACTCCTGACTGGCACAAGGGAGGATGGTTGTGGGAAAAAAAGCAGGGCTAAGAAGATGGAGTTTAAGAACTTGAAATACAAGAGAAAGGAAGGCTAAAGGAATGTTTCATCATACAGATCAGCCCTTCTCCCCCTTTCCTCCAGCCACTTACTTGTGCTACTGCCAGCAGCTCAGCTAATCTCATCACAAGCCAGCCCAGGGACTAGATGGCAGGAAAAATGTTGATTTTCTGCAAGTTTACGTTTCTGAATAACTTGATGCATGGTCAGTCAAATGCCCCTGTCAGCCCAAGGGAGCTGCTGAGCCAGTACATCATCCATTTCAACAGCAGCTCATCCCTCCATCTCTGCCAGGCTACACCCTGCAAAACCTTATCAAAAAGTGCAGCAACAAAAGCTGTTTTAAAAGGGCAGCCCCAAACCAGTCAGAACCAGGACAGCATCAGCAAACTGCTGGTTACTGTCCTTAAGAAGTGAGATCTTCAATGAGGGGGCAGAAGGGATGGCAGATCAAAAATCTAGAAAGTAAATAGAATTTATCACTTAATTTTTTTGTTAAGGTTTTGAACGCCTGCAATCATCAAAGCTGCATTTTTTTGCCTGACCAGCTTCTACCTTCAATGTAGACACCACTCCCCACACATCACACATTTTAAGAGATGGGATTTACATCAGCTTAGCAAAACTAAGACTATGATAGTCAGAGACTGTTTTCTGTTTTAGGCTTGGCACTGCTGTGTGATCCTGGGCTTCTGACATGTGACAGGGGGGTGATGGACCAAAACACTGCAGATGCTCTGCCAACACACAACATTGCACAAGGGTCCAGTACCACTTTCTGTGCAGCCACAGAGTGATACCTCCATGAAAAAAGAGACGTGGCCTTGACCTTGCATAGCTCGCACAGGGAATGACCTGGTGCTTCAGGATGCTGGATGAGGAGGAATGAATATTTAAGTCCTCTGTTCAGCCTCTCCAGTACACAAACAGGACTGAAATGTAGCAGGGAAACACTCTATGGATCTTACTCTACAAGTGAAATTTACCCAAACAAAGTGGAATCACAGTGGCAAATTAACATAAGTTAAGTACCAATGAACACAAAACCTGCACCCTCAGAGGGGACTCCCAGGCTTTTCAGGGTACTAGAGATCACTGGAAATGAAAATCCTGATTCAGGGACAGACAGATCTCTGCCAAGACAAGACAGCAATTCTCCTCCTCTGCCTCATACATTATGCAGCTTCTCCTAGGTGTATATCTATCTGCCCAAAGGAGTAATCAGATCAATCCCTTTGCAAACAGACGAGGGAAATGGGCAGCAAGGCAGGATTTGCTGCTGACAAGAGATCACCAGAACAACCCCAGCTGCAAGGGACCTTCAGAAGTCCCAGCCCAACCTCCTGCTCCAAGCAGAAGCAGCAATGGGATCAGACACAGGGCTCAAGAGGTGGAGTTGGATCCTAAAGACCTCCAAGGAAAAGACTGATCAGCCTGTCTGGACAACCTGTTCCACTGGATGACTATCCAATGGGGGAAAAAGTTTTTGTGATAAATGAGAACTAGTGATTCATGCCAAAATGAGAATGAAGGAGGTCAGTACGACCTCAGGAAGGGAGAAAAAGATTCTAAAACTTAATTGCCCCTTATAGAACTTAAAACAGACTAACTCACCTTATCTTGTACATGAGTTATAGCTAAACTAAGCTTAGCCAACAGGATGTTCACACTTTCTTGTCGAGAAATACGAGAATTTATACCCTGTTGTATAGATAATAGATTAGTCTAGGTAAACATTTGTTGAATTCTTGAAATAATGATGTAACCTGTATCTTCATATGATGTAATGAATATGTATGAATTAACTCTATAAACACTTAACATACCCTGCATCTGTGTGTGGTTTTGGCGGAGCAGAGGCCCCCCCGCACTCAGCGCTGTTTTGCTTTTACCATATAATAAACTCTTATTCAAAACCCCATTTGGGCTTGGGACTCTGTTTCTCACAGTTTCCTTATATCATATCAGAACTACTTTTTATTCCCAGTGATTTGTCCATGCCTTTTAGCAGAAGGTTCAGATCTCCTTAGTCACCAGTTTGGTCACAGTTCTCCACAGCAGGCCCTTGTCTGGTGACATGTCAACAGCCCAGACACAGTCATTAGCAACAGGAAACACAAAGCCCTTTTGGTGACATTCAAAGGCTTTTAAAACAAGTAAGTTTCACCTATATTTACAATTAATTTTTTTTTCATTCCTCTTTCTGTTGTTACCTGTCTCTGCAGCATGCTGAAAGTACTCAGGAGAAATGACTGGTTTTTGTAGATTGGAATTTGAATTCTGTGCCTCAACCTTCTTTACCTGGGAAAATAGATGACTGTCCACCTGACTACAAAAGTCTTTGGAAAACAGCACTAAAACAAAACACGTGTCAGAATGTTTTAATATGACAGCTTCAAACAAGGTCTGTCAGGGAATGATGATTATGATGACAAGAAACAGGGCACTGCAAACACCCGAAGGGGAGGCACTGGAATGCTCCTTGTGAAGGCAGCACAAGCGGGATCCCAGCTCAAGTGCCTGAACACAAGTTCTTCCATCATAGGAAACAAAACAAGAGGAATTAGAATGTGCACAGCTGTGATCCTATTGTGATTACAGAATATGGTGGCCAACGCCCACATTTAGAGGGTTGCTCTTGATGAATACAGGCATCCTAGAGAGAACAGGCTGGGAGGTGAGAAGGAGGGGGTGCTCCCTCTGCAAGGGTGCAGCCAGAATGCCCTGAACATTCTTTTCTGAGAGGGGAGGAGCCACTGGGTTTTGCTTTTTTTTTTAATAAATCATAGAACCCCAGAATGGTTTGGGTTGAAAGGGACATTAAAGCTCATGAACAAGATGAGTTTTAAGGTCCCTCCCAACCCAAACCATTGTGTGATGTAAGAAATACTCCTGAGCCATTCAGAATCACAGGTCAGAGCCAAGGGAGCAGAACATCAGAGGAAACACAGCACTGAGCTCTGTGCTGAGGAGGTATGTGATTGCCCTCGGCAGAGCACAGCTCAAGAGGACTGTGGAGAGACAGAGGGATGGGGAAGGCACTGGAAGAGATTGCAACAAAAGACCAGTTGAGATGAGAGGCCTTTAAATCACCTGCCAGCACTGACAGAAATCTGAACAAAATTAACAAAAAAAAAGGGAAAGAACGACCCAGACTAGCATTTTTTGCCCACAGTTTTCCAGTCAAAATTCTCTCACATGAGATGTTACAAGACAGCAATAACACAAATTCCCAACTGCCTAAAATAACCTGACAGAGGATGGACTTCCTCCTGTGAATCAAGTGTGTTCTGTATTCATTATTACTTAAAATGCAAATTTACCATAATGGCGACTCTCCATTTTTCCTATTTGCTTTTGTGGAAGAGATGAATTATAATGACTCAATAACAGTTTATTAAACGTTCCCTTCAAGGATTACATTTTTATTGTAGCAAGCTCAGAAGCAATATTGTTTGGATGTGTAATTTATTTGATTGGTGTGCGATTCTGTAATGTAAACCTGAGGTCAGTTTGCAGTGTCTGAAGAAATCATCATCCAAATTAATACTGATTGGAAGTTGGTAGTCACAGTGGTGTCTTGTTCACCACCACAAAGCAGTCACTCCCACATTCCTGCTAGAATCTAATACCTGAATTACCCCCTCTCTCTGTTAGAGGTAGCACAAAGCCTCAAGGCTCGAAGGGGGGGATCAGGATTATTCACTCTTTTCAAGTAGAGTGTTTATCATATTGAAGAGCAGTTGTTCTTGGTGAACTTGACGGTTCCAGGAAGTGATAATGGAATCTGCTGCCTTCTATCTTCAGATCAATTAGCTCAATACAGCCCACATTTCTTGCAACAAAGAACCTCTTCAACAGGTGGCTGACGCACACTTCAGTTTATTTCTTTTCATCCAAATAAGTGGCACCACCATCAAGCCCTTATGTCTTTTTAGAGCCCAAGCACAGGAATTACAGACCTGTTTTTAACACATTTGCTCTCCTAATTCCTGCTCACCAGGACAATGCTCTAGTTACTGGGATGACTGGAATAAAACTATTTTAAAATATTTCATTGTAGTGGGTTAGAGAAGAAGGAAGTACAGATGACTAATGATGCAGGCAAATCTCTTTTGAAAGGGGATGACAAGCAGTTTTTCCAGGACTGTTCATGCACCAGGCTCTGATTCTTTTTTAAAAAAACAGAGCAGTGAATTATCTTTGGGCCACCAGCGACTACAACACTACCAGTTCTCACTTTACCCATTCTGCTTCTCTAGTTTCCATAACT
This sequence comes from Grallaria varia, assembly GCA_013396735.1. Lineage (NCBI taxonomy): Eukaryota > Metazoa > Chordata > Aves > Passeriformes > Formicariidae > Grallaria > Grallaria varia. The sequence goes on along the minus strand of VWZG01012804.1, from coordinate 82,388 downwards.
CTGTGTTCTTCTCCACATAATAGCAGGGGCACAGGATAGCTTCATTCCAGTGTACTCTACAGATTAAGAAACAGAACTGTTGGTTTAAATATTCTTGTGGCTAAGCAGAAGAGAGATGCAGGATGCACTGTCTGAAGTTTTCCCATTACAAGGTGGCTACCAGCAGGTACTTAGAGGGACTGCTGCACTGTCAAGGTGAGTTTAGGCCAGGCTCTGATCAGATCAGGTTTCTCCTCAGTCATCTCAAAGGTGGAACAAAGCTTGAGAAGGACACAGTTCTCCAGGTAAGCAAATGTAAAAAAAAGAGGCTCTCAAAGTGCAGTGGCCTCCACTGGAGATTTCCATTGATTTCAGGACTACATCACACTCATGGTAGGCCCAAATGGGAATGGAAATGGATTTCTAGCAAAACAAATATGACTCACAGCCCTGAGGCAGAAAGGTGTACAGTCCGTCCTGGGATTTCTCGCTTTTCCTTGCCCCTGCAATTCTTCTGAAATGCACAGCTTGGCCCACTGGTTATTCCAATATCAGAATCCCCTCAAAGGATTGCAACAATATCCTGGAGCCCTCAGAAAAGGCAATGACTGTGCACAGTGCAGTAACTCACACTGCCGACATTTATCCAAGAGGTCACTGTTCACATGTGCACAGGGTTCCACTTTCGTATGTTTCACTAGAAACTGCTTTCACACATCCAGAAACACGAAAACTATTTTACTATTTAAAGACACAGCCCTTAGTGATTTGCACCTGAAGAGATTATGCATGTTTGTGCAAACCAGAATGCCAGTCTCTCAGCTTCTCTTCTCCACTAAGTACTGGCAGTGGAGCATAAACCTCCTCATTTTCATAGACGTCATTTTAACATTACCTACCACGTCATTTGTTGCAAAGCACCAAACATCAGTCCCAAATTTACAGTTATTTTAGCTTTTTTCTTCAAACAATCACCCCACTTAAATGTTTCTCAATGATTCAAATGTTGATCTTTGGGGAAGAAATATAAATTGACCTGTTCGATCAGCATTGCTGCAAGTGATCTGATTATCTCCTATTCTGAGGGAATTTCAAGTGGTTTTTGTTATGCAATTCAGACATCTAAAGTCTTTGAGAAAATTCAAAAGGATAATGCAGGCTGGGAGGGAAGGCAGAAAGACCGTAATATGAACAGTACACTTATTCATCTTCTTACCAAATGAAGCTAGATAAAGAGAATATGTAAGACATAGAGGCAGTACATTCAGAATGCGCTGATGGTTTTTCTTCTGGAGTGCAGTCACTGCACGACAAATGCAGTGAGACAAGTTAAAAACTGAATTCATTAGAGATCAGATCATTAGGTGAGTTGTAGTGTTGTAACTGCAAAACTCAATAGATCCTCTCCCTGTGTTCCTTCCCCAACTGCAGAGTATTTAATTTATAACAGAATTAGCATAGATTTACAACAGCAGCAAGAAAGTACTAGACTGAGTAGCCTATGCAGGGGGTTCATATCCAGCCACAGCACTAAGCCCTGAGGCACAAGGAACCTCTTTCCCTCTTCATGGGCTTCTGAAGGCAGCACATGAATCTTTCCATCGCTCAGAAAAACTTAAAAGTGATTAGGGTTTCAGTAATTTCTTATTTGATCTCTAGCTCTGTGATAAACTATGTTCTAGAGTCTGTCAGACATGAACTTGAAGCTGTGAGTCAAATGATCCCAAATCTGAGATCCTGAGGCAAATTTGTCACCCACCTGGCACATCAGATGTCAAGATATTCCTGACAAATATGTGAATCTTTGAGCACTGAGTGGATTGATCTGATTGAGATCAATTGAACTGATCACCATTGTTTTCATTTCCCAGGAAGTTTTCCAATAGCTTTAATGGGAGACAGCATCAACAGATCATCAGGATCAGATAGGCATACACCTGCTTCAGGGCATCCGGAGGGTCCTTTGGGAGCCTGCAGCCAGTTGCCACGGCATTGCTGGGGGACTGCAGTTTTCGGCTTCAGTGAAATGAATACACACAGCAACACTTCTGTCTTCCCAGACATGCTCTCCACATGTCCTCCCACCTTCTCTTTATCTCCAGTTTCTTCTTTTAGTGATCATTGTTTCTCAGCCAATAATTTCTTTTGTCCTTTTCCCCTGCTCTCCCCTGTCCCTACTCCCTCTGTGCATTCCCTTTCCCCTCCTCTAATTTTTTTCATATTTCTCCATTATGGTATTTGTGTGTCTCAGTGCACCAATACAGTGATCTCTGTACACTGGACTAAAGGCCAAAATAGAAGCAATCAACAATTCACATGCCTGTGCGTATTTTCACATCTGATATTCAACCCAATTCAGCAACACTGGAACAGCAGTGCTCTCCTGGCACCTATAAAAATGTTTAAACCAGTCATGACTCAAATGTACATTAGTTAGAAGATTAAAGACTGTAACCAACCGCTTTTCATATTAACCTTCTGCTGGCTATTTCAATAAACAGCCATTGCAGTGGATATGTTGAATTCTATACATCAAGTGGGACAGCTCAGTGCAAAAAGCAGCAGAACCAAGGGGTATCTCAGACTGGAGCAGAACTCAGATATCCCTACTATGTGCATATTCAGAAGCTCTGATATCAGACTCTGACAGAATTTAATGAAGGGGGTTGCAAAGAGAAAGTCACAATACAGACACTTTATTTGGCTTTTCCTTGTTTATTCATAAAGCACTGTTTTCTGAGAGCCATATCATGGAATGGTTTGGGTTGGAAGGGACCTTAAAGTTCATCTCGTTCCACCCCCTGCCAGGGGCAGGGATACCTTCCACTCAACCAGGTTGCTCCAAGCCCAATCCAGCCTGGCCTCAGATACTTCCAGAGACGGAACAGCCACAGCTTCTCTGGGCAAGCCGTGCCAGGGCCTCCCCACCCTCACAGGGAAGAATTTCTTCCTAATATCCACTCTAAATCTCTCCTCTTTTAATTTAAAGCCATCCTCCCTTGTTCTATCACTACATACCCTTGCAAAATATCATAATGATGAAAAGAAAAATGGTTTAAGCAATCCCAAACCAAAGACAACCATCAAGTGGCTCTGAACACACTCAACCCTGCATCCTCCACCTCATGGTGTTCCTTAATTGTGATTTCACAGCACCAGCATAAAAGCAGCCTGAAAGCATTCCAGGAGAGAGCATGTGAAGAAGAAAGTGCTTCAGGGGTGTCCTCTGAGAAGCACTGGAAAGAATAAGCACATTCTCTCTAGGGAAAAGGCAGATATTAAAGGATATTGCCAAGTTTTTCTGGCATGACACAAACTAATTCCAAAAATACTTTTTTGAACTGTACTGGTCTATGTTGTCCTTTAAAAGAGAAGCATTCATTTCAAATCCAGAGCGAATTTCAACGCTCAAATCTGAAACCCCCTGAAAACTGATTTTTTTTTCAGAGCTTTCATGTCTAAACATTCAAAACTATTTCATCTCAGAAACATTAAAAATGAACCAAATGTGCTGAATCTTTTTACAAAGCAGAAAAATAAGTGCAGATCTTTGAGGAGACGTGGCACATAAATCCTTGACTCAGCACAGAACTGGAGGAAAATGGATTAATTCCACTAAAGAACAGAAGCAGAACACAAGAGGTGGTTGGAAGTAGAAGATGAATGAAACTGCAAAGACAAAAGGCCCTTGTTTAAATTCCTCAAATCCAAGAATTAGCACAAACAGATTGTCAGTATGTGTGAGAAACACATTCTAAAGAGGAGTCATGTGAGGATTTCTGCCATCTTCAGTCCACAACTGACAAATAATTTCATATTTTTCATAGATTTCAAGGGATCCTACATCAGAATTGCTCTGCAGGAGTGAATTTCATCATTAATTTATGGCTTGGTTCGCTCAACACCTTTAAGTTTCTCTTAACACAGAGAGTTTCTCAGCCCAGTGGTTGGCAGCAGACCTCCACCGATGGCCCTCCAACCACCACTCCTTATTACCAGGAGGCAAAAGAACAGGAGGCTCAGGACACCTCCAGGAGCTACAAGGCTCTGCTCTCCGTGTGACTGAACACCCACAGCATGAAAAAACAACCCTAAAAAAACCACACCAGCCACCAGCCATGCCATCTGGAGGGGCTCAATGTCACTTAATTAAAACCACATGCTTGGGTACAATCTTTAAACCCATTGTATAATTAGGAAATACATTCTGGCCCAGGTCATCAGCTATGTGACATCAGCAGGGTACCAAACCAGCTCCGCGTCCAACTGTAGGGGAGATTAATCTCATTATTCAGCAATGGTCTCTCCATCAGAACAAACATTCCTTCTAAAAACATGCACCCTGTCAAGGAGAGGGTCCAGGAATCAGTTCTCAGAGCAGCACAGGCAGTGTTAGATTAATCTAATTACATTTCTGTTGCTTTTTGCTGGCAAGCTATTTAGCAAAATACAAAAAGATGATAAAAGAATTGTCTCACGCTGCTTCTGCAGAAGATAATTAAGATTTGTTTGGTGGAACAAAAGACAAATCAGAGTTGGGAGAAAAATCAACATCATCTTCAGTGTTTTCTGACAGCTGAGAGAGCGAATATTAAAACGGATTAAATGTAATTATCCTCATTACTTTTTCCTTAGTTGATGCTGAAAATGACACAAGATGATAGACTTCAGGACAACATTCAGCATTATTTTGGAGCAAATTGTGCGTTTTTTTCAAGCATGTAATAAACAACCCCCAGTTTGCCTCACCAACAAGTAGCTAAAGAAGTGAAGGACTACCCGAAAAACAGATCAAGACCAACAGAGTGAGAGACCTACCCTTGCATTTCAGGCTGGCAACAGAGTAATCCAAAATGGTTTAAACAGTGCATTATCTTTCAAAAATAAAAATAAAAGAGTCCCCTCCCTGCTTTGGAAATAGCAGTGCGCCAGCATGTCTCTTGCTTTAGCTGGGACCCAGATTAGAACCATAGAATGATGGAATGGTTTGGGTTGAAAGCTCATCTCACTCCACTCCCTGTCGTGGGTATGGACACCTGCCACTGAACCAAGTTGTTTCAAGCCCTGTCCAATATGGCCTTGGACACTTCCAGGCATGGGGCAGCCACAGCTTCTCTGGGAAACCTGCCCCAGAACCTCACCACCCTCATAGGGGAGAATTCCTTCCTAATATCCCATCTAACTCTGCCCTCTGGCAGTGGGAAGACATTCCCCTTTGTCCTGTCCCTCCAGGCCCTTGTCCCAAGTCTGTCTCCAGTTCTCCTGGAGCCTCTTTAGACACTGGAAGGGGCCCTAAGGTCTCCCCAGAGCCTTCTCTACTTCAGGCTGAAATTCTTCATCCTCTTTCAGTTTTCAAATCCTGGAGTTTGTTTTTGAGGACTGTCATCTCAAAATGGCGTCAAGTAACAGTTTGGACTGCATTACTACTGCAAATCTGGCCCTAAGAGACACATGCAACCTCCACTTCTACCAAAGCAACAGCTTCTACCACAGAGCAGTCATGGCTACCTGAGTCACTGCGTTGCTGCTCACAAAAAGCTGGTCAGAGTTTCAACATTTATATATTGTAACTATTTTAGGTACACGTGATAGAAGTGTGCAGAGAAAAACCACATCTTTTTGTCACAAGTTTTTTCACTTATCCACTTACTCACAAGTTTTCGCATTATGCTGAAGTGCCATTCCCTGCTTATCCCAGTAAATGAAAAGCCAGACTATATGGGTAGATTCCCAGGTGTCTCACCGGAAGGAGAAAAAGGAAAAAAAATGCTTTCTGTATTCTAAACACAGCCCTGAATGACAAAGGCTTTGTCTTATTATCTTTTAACAAAAATCTCCCGAAGAACTGCCAACTCATTAACATACTTCTGCACATGAATTTATAAGCAGTTGCAGGTAGCTCAGTTCAAAGCACTTCTTCTTTGGCTATTAAGTCTCAATGGCATTTAAATAGAAGGGAAAAATCAGATCTTAGGATTCATTTCAAGATTATGATTTAATTGAGGATATGGACAAGAACTAGAAGACTATAAAATAAGACACATGAAAATATCAAGCTGACTACAGATATAAAGTGGAAAAACACCTCCAGAGACAGTGCTTATAAAAAGCAGGGTTAATAGGAAATTGGTTCACAGTGATTAACAAGTTGTCAAATGCCCACGCTATCTTTGAAAAGACAAGTTATTTATCCCTCAGGTAAATAATGCAGCAAAACATCCGAGACTTCTCAACAGGATACAGCATGGTTTTCCCTGTGCCTAAAAGCAGATGAAGAGAAAGCGAAAGCATTGGTTAACAATTGGTTAATTGGCTGCACTGCTGAGGCACCTCCAGTCCTGGGGGCACTTCTGGGCCCCTCACAACACGAAAGACATTGAGGAGTTGGAACATGTCCAGAGAAGGGAACAGAGATGGGGAAGGGGCTGGAGCAGCAGGAGCGGCTGAGGGAGCTGGGGGGGCTCATCCTGGAGAAAAGGAGGCTCAGGGGGGACCTTCTGGCTCTCTGCAACTCCCTGACAGAAGAAGAGGGGGTCGGGCTCTGCTCCCAGGGACCAAGGAACAGGATGAGAGGAAAAGGCGTCTAGTTGTGCCAGGGGAGGTTCAGGCTGGACATCAGGAAGAATTTCTTCATGGAAGGGATTGTTGTTAAGCACTGGAATCTGCTGCCCAGGGCAGTGGTGGAGTCCTCATCCCTGGAGGTGTTTAAGGAACAACTGGACGTGGCACTCAGTGCTCTGGGCTGGGTGATAGGGTGGTGATCAGTCAAAGGTTGAACTGGATGATCTTGGAGGTCTTTATCAACCTAAATGACTCTGTGATTCTCTAACTCCAGGCATAGCACACCCACCACACCCACCAGCATTAAGGTCCAAGGGGACATTGCTCACTGAAAGAGGTTTGCAACGAAGAACAGAACATACACTAGGTAATGACTGTGAGGATGAAAAGCCAGGCAATAAAACATGAAGCTACAGGAAGCTGAAGGAAAGCCTGGCTGAAAGTACTGCACTCCAGGAAACTCTCAAGAGAAGTCTGGAGCAAGACAAGATAAGAGATGCAAATTATTCAGCTGGAGAATCCCACTGAATTGATACAACTCAGCAAGCTAAAAGAAAACAGAATTTCTGTCAAACAAAACTGAATTCTATGTGGGAGGATCCCAGCATATCTGATCTCCTCACAGAGGCTCTTTGCTGTTTCCATTCCTACTACGAGGAAATTGAAGAGCCCTGTGATGAAAAACCCTTATATAACAGTTGTTTGCAAACAGTAAACGTAAGCACCTAGTATCTCTTAGCACATATATTGTACATAGCAAAAGGAAGATTAGAAATGCTGAGAACATTTTTCATGTACAAAAAATATCAACTAAAAAAGAGCCAGGGGGTCAGGGACTGGCAAAGGGCATCACTACACTGGTTTAACTTCACCAACTCAGAAAATAAAGCTGTACTGTCATGTTTGGCCAAGAGCTGTCACACTCACTGAGCTGTCCATCATCTGCCAGTCACTCAGAGCTGGCTCTACAAACAGTAATGCTGTTTTTGCAAAAGGGTTTTGAAACATATTCTGTTGTAAGGATGAGCACTACAGTCCTGCTGAGCATTTCTGAGCTGTCTTACCTCAAACATTTCTTGCTCTGCCCGTCGATGATCATCCAGGAGTTGCTCCATGTAAGTCAGATTACGGAATTTTTCTAGGTAACTACTGTATTGTTTCTGCAGCTGCTCTTCAATCTTCTCATACTCATCCATAAAAGCAGGACTGGGGAGAACAAGTACAAGCTACTCAATGAAACCTGCCTAGAGAAGCTGCGGCTGACCCATCCCTGGAAGTGTCCAAAACCAGGTGGGATGGGGCTTGGAGCAACCTGGTCGAGTGAAAGGTCTTCCTGCCAATGGGAGGGTGTGGAACAAGATGGGCTTTAAGGCTCCGTCCAACCCAGACCTGGAGGGCTGAGTTGGAAGCACCCAAGTTATGTGATTCTATGATTCTATAAATTTTGCCCTGTATATGAAGAATTCTGAAATACACTTTCGGTTTAGCAGCTTCTTTTCCACGTCTGCTAAACCAGCCTGAAAGGCTCTTTTTGTTTTTTCACTGCTTCAGAGACCAAAGGCCTAAGACAAAAACCCTCACTAAACCACCATGCATAAATTACATAAAGTAAAAGGAAGGCTACTGTGTACCCACTCCCATTACCTTTCACACAGGCACAAAAGCTGCATTTTGGCCCACTTAGCAGGCAAATTTCAGTTAATTATGCTGTTGTTCCATGACTCAAAAAAATTACTCTGTAGTATGGCTGATAAATCACATACTTTGCTGGGGACTTCCTTGCTACAAAAGTGTCCTGTGTCATTACAGGCGTAATTAAACTTGGGTAATGAAGTGATGATGTCCTTGACACCACACAGCTAACTACTACACCCTAAAAACCACCGCTGCTGTGTGATGCTTCACACCAAACCAATACAGTTCCTGCAGTACTGATCAAAAGGTGTACATGAATATAATTCCTTCCACTGCGAATTTTTCAAATATTTCCCCTTTTTTTATATTCGGTCAGATTGTAGCTTGTATAAACCTGCAGTTTAATTAAGGGCAAGAAAGCAACACAAACTGTTAACCTGAATACCTTGATACCTACAGTATCTGAAGGAGCCTACAAACAAGTCAGAGTTGTAGTGATAGGACAAGGAGTAATAGGTTCAAACTTGAAAGAGAGGAAATTTAGGTTGATATATGGAGAAAACTCTTCTCTGTGAGGATGGTGAGGCCCTGGCACAGGTTGCCCACAGAAGCTGTGGCTGCCCCGTCTCTGGAACTGTTCGTGGCCAGGTTGGACGGGGCTTGGAGCAACTTGGGCTAGTGGAAGGTGTCCCTGTCCATGGCAGTATGGGACTGGATAAGCCTTAAGGACCCTTCCAATCCAAACCAGTCTGTGATTCCACAGATTTTATGTCAGGCTGTTCCACTGCCCAGAGGAACTGATCCTAGCAAGGCATACAGAATGGATTTTTAATTGGTGCTTTATGGTAGAAGCCTCTTGGAACAGAAGGGCAGTTTGCACTAGTTCCACCCTTTATTCTAAAACTCATTTACGCAATAGGTAATCAGTTTATAACATTTACCGAACACTTTGTAGAGTCTGTAGCCTCTTCTGGCTTCTTTCCAGTTCCAACTTTCGTTTTTCAATCTTGGCTTCCAAACTGGCTTCATCCAAAGCCACATTATTCAACATGTCTTTAGTTTTTTGGACTTGTTCCTAAAAGAGAAGAAGGGTGAACCATGGCTGGCACTGGAATAATTAGAATTATCTTTCAGATGCTGAACATTGTGCTGTATAATCTCATCTGTGTTTATTGAAGTAGGCAATGGAAATTAAAAAGTTCTTTGTGGCCAGGATAATGAACTAACTGGACACCCATAGATTTAAAATGTTATTAAAAAGGAGAAGAAAAAAAAACCCCACTGCTTTAATTTTTCTTCTCACTGAAAAAGCAGTGAAAGATAGGTAGAAGCCTATCTTTTGGAATCATTAAAGTCTTTTTGGAACCTATTTTAATGGAATAATTAAGGTCTTTTCCAACCTTAATGATCCCACAATTCTATCTGAATAAACACAGACGACAAGTGCATTTGTTTCTTGGTATTATTTTAGGAAATTTTATGTTCCCATAATTTTTTTTCTTTTCAAGATAGAGGCTGCATTTATAAAGAACTTCCTCTATTTGAGTATCTTCATCCTTTTCTAAATCTTGCTTTGTCAGTTTTATCAAAATATGGGAGGCATCCTGAACACTGACACAGGTGCTACAGGAGGAGGAAGTGGGAATATTCCAGTTTATGGGGATGAGGTGGTACAATTAGTGCGTTCATGCTTAGTGCTTAGGAAACCATGAGTCTCTTTTGAGGGAGAGAGAGAGAGTGAGAAGTAAATGAAGGGGTTTGTTGTGAGCAAGGTAGATAGAGTGGCTGCTTGAGTGTTGAAAGTTACGTTTAAGGTTTTAGGAGTTATATTTGTCAGAATTCATGTTGTATTGGGGTTTGACACTCTGGAATTTTCCTTTGCAGGGAGCTAGGTGAAAAAGTCAGGAAAGTCTGTTAGGTGGTGCTGACAGTCTGACACCACTGCCAGGAAACCTCGGCCGGTGTTAGGGCCAGGTAGGGTGACCAGCTGGACCAATGAGCATGAATGGCGCAGCAAGAAATTGACCAGAAAAGGAGTACACCAATCAGACAACGAAGAAGAGGCCAGCAACATCCACTCAGAATGCAAATCAAGAATTGTCCAGCGAGAAGTACAGAGCGGGGTTAAGGACAGTACAAATGTAGCAACCCGCTCTCCACTGTGTGCTCCCCTGTGGCAACACTGTGGCAAGGCACCCTGCATGCAGTTCCTCCAATAAACTTTCTCTTTGTTTTTACTTAAATCTGTATAGCGAAATTTTTGGAAGCAGGGATTTTTCCCACAAGTGGACTTCAGACTTGCTGAAATCCCAGCAGCAACTGTTGGTGCTACTTAGCACCAACAAGTCACTTAATTAACTGGTCCGCCAGAATTGATTAGCTGAGGTACGTGTTGTTCCTGTTTCCCAGGAAGCCAATCATGCTACTATGCAGCTTTTAATTCATCATTACTACTGCTAGAACGAGAAATGCATATTAACACCTTTAGTATTCATACAGACTGTGAGTAGAAGCAGAAACGTACGAGAAGATCACCTGGAATATCTATTGATTATGCACTGGCTGTTTAATGCTGGAACTCCACTCCTTGTAATTCCATGCTGGGACTAGATAAAGTCTGCAGTTAAATGACTGATAGCAATCACTAGGATTTAACTAACCACCCTCCTTGCACAGTGCAGCTGAAGGTTCAGAAATTCAAGAACCCAAGCACTGACACAAAGACAGAGCTACCATGACTGGGACAGACAAAAGTTCCTCCAAAATCAGAACCACAACAAGGCACTAGCAGAGCACTGATGAGCACAGTGCTAGTGATTAGCACTGACTAGCTGTCCTAGTTATAGTGCCTGGGACCAGTTTATCACTGTGTGGGTGTAACTGGAACTGTGTATTCTACACCCTCTCTGCCATTTATCATGAACTGCTAATGATGCATTGTTTGCAGCAGCTGCCCAGGACACACCTGACACCTCAGGCTATGAACTGGGGGCATGAGAAAACAGAGATAAGAAGATTCCCTGTCTTCACACCAATGATTCAGGTGTGAGAACTCTCCTCCGGGAGTCATTAGCAGTTTCACACCCAACCTGAGTGCTCATGTCTGCTAATGGGCCATCAAGTAGACCAAGGTATCCCTGACTCACTGAGTAAATTGCCTATTGTGAAACCTCTCACCCTTGGGGGAGGTACTGGGCGTTCCCATCTGAACCCAAGCATATATAAGCTTGGGGTTTGGGGACTTGGGACTCATCAGATCAAGAGGAGGACCAGAACCTCAACAGGACTGCAACTGCTACTCTCGACCAGACTGCGACCACCAATCTTTTGGAAGGAAAACAGGTTTTCCTTTTCTTTTTTCCTTTGGCCTCAGGGGGACCACGTGGTGCTCAGCACAGGAGCTGGTGAGCATTTTTCTGTTTGTGCCCAAGGGGCTGGGTTTTACAACTGGGTTTTGTGGGCTAAAACAAATTTTCCTTTGTATCAGTGTATTTATTGTAATCTTTTTATTAAATTGTAGTTCTGACTTCTAAGCTCTTTTGAGTTGGGTTCATTTCTCCTGCCGGTTTACTTTTAAACCAGCACACCAGCTCTTCTCACTCTTTAGCTCAGCTACCCTGCTTCCAGAGACCAGTTTCCCAACTCCAGAGGTACCCACACATTTTGGATCACCAAAGTCACTCCTTGCAGCTCTGTCTCTGCAGGGTTTACACATCTTAGACAAGATGGGGGATTTAGATTTCTGTGCTGACTTAGGCCATTTTTATCCCTCCTGTTGAGCTTTAGGGGCAAAGCTCCTAAGAGAGGCAGGGAGTATGCCTAAAATATGTTTTCTCCCAAGAGAGAGGCCAAATGCAGCTGTTTGATGAAGGAATGTTTCTGCACACTGAACGAACAGTTACACAGTGTGACAGTGCAGCAGAGAGGATCTTATCATCTTGTTCTACATGTTGCTGCTAGATTTGTTCACCTTTTCTCCTGTAGATGTGATTTCTGCTAGCTCACAGCCACCACTGGGCCTCGCCTCATTCCCTGTTGACAAAGAGCTACATTCTTCTTGAAGCAGAGAATTTATAGTTTTACAATTAAATAAAGATAATTTTGCTTACCAGAACATTGTCAATGGCAATTTTCATCACCTTCTCAGCCTCATTTATCTCCAAAGGTCTGGCAATAGATTCTGTTCTTGCTTCCTATGAAATAAAAATACACCAATATGTTTCAAAACTGCACAAATCAACTAATATATGCAGAACTGAGGGTGATCAAGCAACAATGATAGGATCATATGCATAATAAGTGGGGTAGGATTTAGTGTTTATTCACTAAGGCTGAAATGATTTAAAGAACAGGAGATGATGAAAAAGCCAATTAAGTGAGGCTGAGATTAGCACAAGGCATCTTTTCAAAATGAGGTTAAGTGCTACTATCTGACTGCAAGTGTTCTTGGAGGTAGATTTTGGCAACTGCCCTGGTTTTCCATGTGGAGCAAGGTATGCAATGGGGGCCAGAGATTCTTTCACCTTTACAGTACAACCCATGAAAACAGCAGCGGAGGTAGATGAGCACAGTGTCCCAAAAACTGTGGCGCAAGAAGGATTATGAAGCCAACAAACTCTGCCAGGCAGCTGGGACAGTCAGACCTAAGCTTGCCAGAGCTCAAGGAGTCTTTGCACAACCTCTCAGGCACATAGTGGAATTGTTGGCATGTTCTGTGCAGGGCCAGGAATTGGACTCATGATCCTTGGGGGTCCCTTCCAGCTCAGGGTATCACATGTGCCTCCTATGCCCACGTGAAAATCACATTCTGCAGATATTTGGGCTTCTCTGGGTCTGATAAACAAGTGGTTCAAACTCAAAAACTCCCAGTGAACCTTGTTTAGATCCCAAAGGATGGAAAAAGCCTTTTCCATTCTCAGCAGTTTTGAGGACGCAGGTGCTTAGGGGATGCACTTGTCTGATGCCCTTGGTCTGAAATGGCCATTACATAAAAAACTGCATTACTTACTTGGTACTGGGAGGAGAAGGGAGAATTTTGCAGCCAAACATCCTTAAAACCATCTTATGCTGGCAAAACATTTGGTAACAGGTGGATAAAGATGGAAAACGCACCTCTCTAGAAAACACCTGACTAAGAACCTAAAAATGCTTTATACACATTGCAACAGGAAAACCCAACTGACTCCGGGGTGAATTCTGGAATCAGATGCCGTAACTTTGCTAAAACCATGCCAGACACTCCAGATTGCATAGTTAAGTATGAACAGAGCCTGCTCCCTCCCCCACCAACTCAAGTCCAGGGAATTGCAGGGTGATCCCCACATCAGAGCTCATCCAGCAAAAAAAAAAAAATTGCCCCTCACTGGGCAATTTCTTGTTATCCTATGTACACTGTCAAAAAGAAAACTTTTATTTTTAATAGCTCTTTTCAAGAAGGACCCTGCAACTGGCCATATAGAAAGGGATTAAAAGGAATACAGCTTGCATTAACATGCCTAGATAAACATCCCACAAAGATTAGGAGGATGTTGGGAAAAGCATTTATTGTCAAATACCAAAGCTCATCAATCTAAACATTGTAAAGCCATTAGCAAATTAAATAAAATGAATATAACACAACCACTGTGACTTATCTCTGACTCCTTGTATGAGCAAATAAAATGCATTTTTCTTTCAGCCCAACTCATCCTCAGTGCTATTGCCTGCCCAATATAAAATACACAGAAACTTGACAACTGGGATTTTTAAAGACTGGTTTTACACAAAGGACCATCTGTTCTTGCTTAAATCTGTTGATACAAATAGGCTTTACTTGAAGGCAAAACCAATTTTCTAAATTTGCCCAAACACCAGGTATTTCATTACCACTGGCTGTACTCACAATTCCTTGTGCTCAAAAAATGTGAAAATTAAAAATATGGTCTTATTCATGTAATGTACTCTTTGTAATTAGGTGTACTCAACAGAATACGCATTATAATACTCCAGAGGTTTCCTTTAAATTAACCATTAAAAATGAAAGTTCTGAAGAGAGATGAAAAATATAGAAAAAAATTATTAAAGTGACAACAGTATAGGGCTAAACCTGGTAATTCCAGGAGAAAGCATTAATGAAAATGCTGATTGTTTATCACTTCCCAGAGCTTTTGTTCCAAGTGTCCAGAAGCAACCTGGCTACAACTTTACCTGATAAATACTAACTAAAAATCCAGGAAGTCAAGTGTAAAATTATTTGTCATGAACTAATTAAAGAAAACACATGAAAGCTCACAAGAGACACCATTTGCTGGTGTTGGTTATTCTTCCTGGCTGGACTACTTGGTGATGCATGGAAAGGCTGAGTTCAAGTTTTGAATCTCACTTTGGACAAAGCCAACCGGCAGTATTAACAAATTATTGGTTGGTTTAAGACACAAAACCTTTGTTTTCTTTGTAAATGAGGACTTGATTACAAAGAAATATTCCTAATAAAAAATTAGCTGACTGCTCAACACAGCAGGACAGAGCCTGGCCTGCCAGGACATTCCCACAGTACATGGAGAGTTCACACAGAAGCCTGTTCTGCCCAGATTGCACCAGTTTGGGCATCAAAAGTGAAATTTCCTTAGAGTAAAACTGTACTGCAGCCATTTCAGGAAACAACACAATCTTAAAGACTTCAAAACTCTATCTGTGTAAAGGATTTGCTCATCTCAGGTCTGTGTCCCTGCTACATGATGAACCCTGAGGTTACATACCAGTGAAGGGCAAGGCCTTAGCAGATTTTGGGAGCAGGAGCCCAGGGTTGTTTCCAGAGATACCAGATGAGCAGCCTGCCTTGTGGCAGAGGCCAGGAGCTGAGGTCCTGGTGTTTGCTGCAGCACCACCCTGGCACAGGAGCACAGGTCACCATTATTGTCACCAGTCGCAGGTGGGTGTCACAGCACAACCTCCTTCTGCCAAAAGGTAACGGAGCAACTGGCTCCTCTGACCAGGAATTTGACCTCACTCAGCAAAAGTCCATCCTGGAGGACATAAATACAGAGCCAGTGACCTTATCAAATACCTTATCAAACCCTCCTGCAGCTTCACTGCCAGACAGCCAGCTGGCTCAAACTGAAAATGCAGGGAAGCAGGACTTGCCTTTCCTAGCACTAAAGAACCACTCCACAAGGCTCTGCAGCCTTAAGTTTTCTGGATGTGGAAACACAAGGACCTCTCTGCCCCTCCAAGATCCTCAGGGAATATGTAGCTTTTACTGGAAGTATAGCCCCTTTTAGTGTGTGTATGTGGGATGCATCCAAAGCTCCAGAAGAGCTGTGTCTGCGCCATCTCAGGAAGTGTCCAAGGCCAGGCTGGACGGGACTTGGAGTAACCTGGTCTAGTGGAAAGTGTCCCTGCCCATGGCAGGGGGTGGAACAAGGTGAGTTTTAAGGTCCCTTCCAACCCAAACCAGTCTGTGATTCCATCTATGAATTTTTGACTACAGGTAAAATTCTTCTGTTTTCCAGGAGTTCTAAGCCTGATGGATGCAGAAGTGACACCGCCAGTGTTCTGTTCAGCTTCAATCCAGACAACATTACAGCCCCGGCTCCCTGCAAACAGGTTTTGCAACTCCAGCTGTCCATGCAGGCCATAAAGCTTTCCTTTTGAAGAGTTTATTATGCAGGGAGTTTATTAACACACACTGGGATCACATTTGGCTAGTACGGGGATTGGATAATTAGGTATTAGTAATATCCATATATTTATATAGGAACAGGAACATGAGGGACATTAATAATAATCTTGAGCTTCTGAAGGAATCTGACCCTTCCCAAAACCCTATTTTCCCCCTCAGGAGATTAAAGGTACTGATAATTGAGAATTCTGCTGCTGCTTGTTTTCATTCTCATCTCAACAGTCCTCGGAGGGAATCCAGAGACATTTCCCTACTCAGCAATGCAGTGTCCAAACCCCCTGCAATCCCGGCATGTAAAACCCATGTCATGAGGAGACCTGAGGAAAATGATGGGAAAACACTTTTTCTGTGGACCAAAAAAAGAATCAGAAAGCCTTCCCAGACAGATCAGTAGTCATCTGCATATGTGGTTCTGCTAATGCAGGAAAGGGAACTTTAAAGCCTTGTGACGAGCCCCAAGTGTGGTGGGTCTAGCTGAGCCAGAATCTGTTTCCCCATAGGAGCCCTCGCTGTGCTCTGCATGGGTGTCGATAACACACCCATATTTTGGCTACCACTGAGCACAGCACTGTTCAGTCAAGGGCAAGATCCAGGGAGGGGACACAAATAGGCCAGCTGACCCACACTGACCAAAGGGATATTCCATACCACATGACATCAACCCAGATATAAACGCTGAGGCAAGAAGCAGGAGGGGGGGGGCACTCGTCTCTGATGGCTGCCTGCTAACCTCCAACACACACGTAGGGGCCCCACTTCTCAGAGACGCAGCCGACCATCGCTGCACACGGGAAGTAGAGATTAGTTGCCGCTGCTGCTTTGCGCGTGCACACTCTGCTTTTGCTTTTGCTATTTGTATAAACTGCCTTATCGCAACCCACGATTTGTGCTGGTTCTTTCGTTTCCACCCTTATTCTCTCACCTGTCCAGCTGGGAAGCGGAGTGACAGAGCGGCTGGGTGGGCACCTGGCATTGAGCCAAGGTGAACCCACCACACCAAGTTATGCTGCTGTGTTCCCTCCCCACACACACCACCAGGTCCACCACTCTTCTGGGTCAAGAGTTGATGCCACTGATTCACCCTCAGCTCACAAACTCCAGCATGTGCCTGCTGTGACATTCCTACACCCTCAAAATCCTCACCTTTAAGTTACTTTGGATTGATGACAGTGCAATGGTGAAGTTTGGATCAGTCCTCAGGACTACAGGGTGTCACTTCATGGGTCCTTAACCTGGCTTGGGATGTTTCCTCCAGGGTATGGGAAGATGACAATGAACATTTCTCTTCTAGCAGAGCAAAAGTTAAGTCTGTGAGTGGAATTCCTAATATAAACAGATAGAAATGGAATTGGGCAACATGGGCAGTTGGAGATTGCTGGTTGGTTTTTAAAGGAAAAAAGAGGAGGGTCACCAAAAAAACAACACAGTCAGGCAAAAATCTTTTCAACTTCTCCTTTTTATCCACATTCTTCTGCAACAATATTGGAAATGGAATTTGCTCACCCTATGTAAGAAAACTTCAGGAAGGGTTATGATTTTCTTAGGAAAAAAAGCAATTAAAAGGAGTGTATTTTTCAGGAGCATCTTTCAGACCTCAAGGACACATGAAGATATCATGGAAAGGTGCAGCAAAGGTGGCAGCAGGAATTGCCCCCCAAAGAGAGAAGGCAAACTTTTCCTTCCGCAAACACTGTCATACACCTTGGGTTTCCATTCCCAGGAAAGCTCAACCAGCAGTGAGTCGAGTGGCTGTTGTTTTCATGGAATCACAGAATCACAGAATGGTTTCAGTCAGAAGGAAACTTAAAGTCCATCTCATTCCAACCCACACCTTCCACTAGACCAGGTTCTATTTCCAGCAACAGTAATACCAGGTGGCTCACTTTAGGCAGAGAAAAAGGCATTTTAAATGGCTAAAAATACCTAAAATCATTGTCCTTATGGTTAAGTCAGTATGTTTTCCTCTTCTGTAATTAAAATTTTGATACGGCTATACTTTGTGTCTCATGAATAGCAATAATGAACAACCAAAACCTTACCAGAGAACAGCGCTCCTGATTTAGCTTAATTAAGTAGAACTTCTTGCAGGCTCACACAGGTTTTGACAAATGCTGCGATATACAATAGATAGTTCACATGGGATTTTCTTCCCTGTCAAACTAGAATGGCTTTTTGAAAGTCTAGAACTGAGCTTTAAGAATTCAGATTTTCCAATTACCGATGCATTGACACAACTAGTCCCAAAACCACCAGGAGAAGTGTTCTGCCCATCAATTTACAGCTGATGCCATGTCTTCAAGCTAAATATTCCTGGGAAGTTCATACAAAATCATTTCTTATATAAAATACACCCACAGGTGTTATATCCACATAGCACACAACCATAAAGCAATCTATAAGACAGTATTATTCCAATTCTGTATTAGAGCTGCAAGGGTTTCCCACTTTCCAACAAGTCCTTTTCCTCAAATTCATAGGTTAGGTTTGGGTTAGAAACTGGACAGTTCAAAAAATTTGAAGTAAACTAGGTAATTCTTCAGAGTTCTGGCAATTTCAAGATATAAAATTCCACTAGAAATGCTATGTGTGGCAATTTCATAACCAAAGCCCAGGAAATGAGAGAAATTCGTTTATCAGCCTCCCCCAGGCAGCACCTGGTACCCAGAAAGTAACATCTGGCAGATGGAAAAATGTTTCCAACATTCCAAATAATTTTTTTGTAATTCAGTTCCAAAGAGCTCAGAATAACGTAGCCATCTCTCAAATCACATCTCCCTCTCCCCTGTGTGGGCGTAAAGCTGCAGTGTGTGGTGAAGGCAGGGAGGAAGGGCTTTTTAATCAAAAAGCTGGGAATAAAGAGATCCAAGTTAAATGTCCTCAGTGACAACTCTTTGTGCTGTAACTAATACTGTATCAGTTCCACAGCTGGATCTAAATGCCTTTGGCTCTCCTAACAGTTTAATTCTAGCATTTCATAGCTGAAGTCAGTAACGAGAGTTTTGGTGACTTCCATCAGCTTTGGAACAAGCTGTGGCATCCATAAAAATAACACTTGGAGCAATGTGGTGTACTTACTTCAAAATTCATCCTCCAGAGACTGGTAAACTCTTTCTCTGGCTTTTAATCTACAAATTCAGAAATTATTTTATTTACACAAGCTGATACAGAGAATAAACACTTTGTTCAAGGTCTCAGATGGAATGTGCCAAGAGGAGCATGAGAAAACAAAACCTCTGCATTGCCTGTCTTCAACCCAAGCTAGCTACCCTAAAAAAAAGATTATTTTCATTTTACTTCAGTTTTAAGAGGTAAATAAAATGCAAACAACATTGAGAAGGTCGGAAATCTTTCTGCCTGCCTCCCATGAGCACAAAGGCAGTTTTCTTCCAGAATTGTTTTGCTTCTTTATCTTCCTGTGTCTAATAGTTCAGCAAGTCTAAGCAGGGCAACATCCTGAAAGGCTCCTGCTAATGCGGCCACAGGACCTCTGGCAGATGCAGAGTGGGAGGCACTTAGAGTAGGGCAGGGGTTAGAAATAACCATGAATTTTTCCTTTTGGATGTCCAACATAGGATAACTCAGGAGAACCTGTTCGTCAGCTCAGCACAACTGACCTTAAAAGGCTCATAACTGCTTTATTTGGAGGTAAGGAATGATTGGGATCACCTCATCACCCCTCTCCCCTCAGAGATTAATCTGGCCATTTCCTCCACCTTACCATTTTTTCAGGATATGGAGGACCACTGGCCTTTCCAACATCTTTCTCCATGCCCAGGATGACAGCACTCAGCTGTGTAGGTCCCAAAACCCAAAGTGAATCCATAGGGAAGCAGTGCTGCATTTTGTACAAGTAGTGACATTAATTCCGTTGCTACTTTCCTTGATTTTGGATTTGACACCTTAATCGTAGACTATTCTCAACTTCTACTTATTTTCTTCATTAATTTAGTACAGTGTAGGAAGACAGAGAAAGAAATCCAAACAGAATTTCCCATCCCCACCTCAAATCCAAACCAACCTCCATCTTCCCCATCAAAAAAAACCCTTAGAAAACACATTACAGAAAACCAGAACTCAATATGCCTAGTTACTCTTCCAAAGCTAGATGGAAATATTCTGAACATAAAGATTATGCAGCAATGCAAAGCAAAGGAAGTGCCCCTGGCATGAAAGGAAACAGCGAAGACAAAGACATATTTCTCCATACAAGGAATTTGCTTTTCATGCAGAGATCTCACAGGATGGTACCAAAACTCATTCACCAGTTCCACTATGCCCTACAAATCCTATCTGCAGTTTCTGTGCTCCAAGACCTAAACCAGCAACACCGGAAATTGAAAATGGCCTTCCAAATGTAAGGCTTAAATGCATTTTAAATAAAAACTCTGTGTCTCCAGCACTGCACTGCCAAAGGACACCAATAACCTACACTGTGCTCACCCACAGTGGGGCCGGAAACACACAGTTCTCATGGAATTCAATAATTATGTTGCGATTTTCATATGATGAGAAGACTATAATTTTGGGGTTTGTTTTGTTTTCCGTTTTCAAAAAAAAACATCATAGGCTGAATTCAGAAAAACACCTGTAGGTTTTGTTTCTTCCTCTGTCCTTACTTAGATATTCTTTTTTTTACACTACAGATTAACTTGGAACCAGTTTACATATACTGAAGAACTATCCTTTTTCACTCAGGGAATAACGTATTTGCAAAGGAATCAGAAAGGCAGATAACCACATTTCCAAGAAAACAAAGACAGACTTAAACTCTTCCCCAAAAATATGCACATACATTTACAGCACTATCTATCTCCAATGCATCTAACAGAACTATTCCCTTAAGCTCTCCTCTAGCTGAAATTTGTTTTCATTCAGAAAGTAATTTATTTTAAAAAAAGTGTTTCATGACTTGGAGCAATGCAATTTATTTTAGGTATAAACCTTTTCTACACAGTTCCTAATACAAATTGTGTGCAAAGACTCCTTCTCCTTCAGAGAAGGTAAAGGTTGTGGCACAAGTTAGAGTCAACATTTCTAAAGGAAATAATGAGTTTTACTTCACTTTTCCCCAATGATCTTTCCCCAAAAGCTGCTCAGACTATGAAAACAAACCTTGACAACCCATTAGTGCCCAATGCTGGCATTTCCTTTATAGTTCCTGGAAAAGGAAGCCATCTTCACTCAGGATAGAAACAAGATACATTATCAACCTGTGCAAGCCTAGGTAGGAAGGGCCTTCATTTAGAAGTTTGGAAATGAATGCATTGAAAAAAGAAAGAAAACAGATGCTCCAGGAATATAAAACTCCCATGTTGTCAAATTCATTTAAGCATTATCATAGCTGTTGATGCATTTTAGTCCAAGCAACAGGCATCAGGAGATAAAACGGAATGAAAAAATAAAACATACTCTTCTAGCTCCCTTTAATAGGATAAATCCTCTGCCAGTGCCACTTACTGTGAGCATTAATTAGCCATGCAGTGTCAAAAGAGAACAACCAATGTAAATCAATAATCTGCACATTTAAAAAGAATAAAAGTAACCTTAGATTAGTGGCAACTAACTTGGTATCTACCAACAAAGCCCTAATTCTCCACACAAAGCCAGAATTAACTGCAATTCTCCTTCTGTCCCCCTGGCACTGGGTGGGAAAGGCAGGCAGAGAATGCCACCCCCGAACACCTCAGGAACTCTGTCAAGGAACCAGGGAAGATGTGGGAGGTGCAGAAGGGCAAATCCTTACTGTCCTCAGCACTGGCTCTGTGACAACAACCCCAGACCCAACAATAATGGAAGAAAACAGCAGTAATTGGCTCTAAACCTCCTGGGATGAGTAAATTTCATCCTTCAAGTGAAAAGCAGAACTGGGGGCTTGTAATTAAAAAAGAAAAACTGGAAATATTTCACTGAAAAACTGGTTACTACAGCATCATGGCTTTTAACCTGAAACCTGTTTGCTTTGCTCCAGGCTCAAGTCCCAAGTTAGTCACATGCTTATGTACCAAACTTTACATTTAACACACCGGCCGAAAGTGGATCCTTCAGATTTAACAAATCACCAGAGAAGGTTGGAACCAGCCACAAATCATAAGGAACAAAGCATGAAAGCCTCTTCTTCAGAAGGAAAAGTCATCTTTCCCAGGACAGGATTTCTTAAGGACAAGTTCCATCTGTCAAACCTTTTTGCAAAATACCTAGGCAGGATTAGTTGTTCCTGTCTTGTGCACTCAGCCCTTGTGCTACAGGAAACATGTGCTCACTCCTCTATCTAAGAAATACCATCCTTTTAGACATGCCACCTTTAAAGAGTCTTCCACTGAAGATTTGTTGATGGACCCAGTGAAAAGTGGCTTCACTTCAGGACTTCCTCATCTCCTGATTTTTCATTCCATGCTTTCATCACACTGCGCTTTTGCCTCTGCCACCCTTTTCTAGGGCCCAGTTCTAAAGTCAGTCTTCTAAAAGTTGTGATTTAAAGTGGCTAAACAATGCCCAATTCCAAACCAATGCCTGAGTATTTTTTAAAAATTATGCCTTATACTGACCTGGATTTGACTTTGAGTGGAGTTGCAGGGACACAAAAGGGGTCAATGCTCCAAAGCAAATATTAGCACATTAGGTAGCATTTGTGTGAAAATTAAAGAATGCAAGATGAGAAGTAACTGATTAATGGTTTTGTGATAGTTGTGTGCAATGAATTAAGACTGGCTTATCACTTCTGTCTTTTGAAATATTAATGCCCTTCACACTGTTGCATTACCATGTGGATGTACAGATCCAGCAGCAAAGGCAGTGTTCCATGGATTACCTTTCCATGGATTACCACCCTTTGAAACACTTATACTCCATCAGACAAGGATCTGGGAGCATTAATTGTGGAAGCTCACAGTTCACAGCTCTTAAAGGCACACCTCCTGCAGCTCAGATACCACAAATCTGAGCATTTCCAACACCATCCAGGGTTTCCCTTTTTCACGTGTTCATTTTCAGAAAATGAATAACCTCTGGCATTGCAGAGAAGTGCACCGAAGAAAATAATTGCAAGATTTACTGGCAGTGTTTCAGGATGCTTCCCTGACTTCATGCAACAGCTTGTGACTTCACAGCTAAGCTGAAGAACGCATACCCTGCAGGCTGTACCCTATGCGACCTTCAGCTACTGACGTGGAAATAATGAGACTTGCCCTTGAAAAAATAAGGGCATTAATAATTTATCTTTATGAATATATCCATCTCCACCATGACAATGCGCACATGAAGTTAGTACTTCCCAACAGTTCAACAGAGAGTATTTCAGTTTCCTGCTAAAGAGAAAATGCCAAACTCTTCTCTCAGGCTTTCTGCAATCCAGGCATGAATACGAGTGGGAAGGAAATGCAAACTGCCTCAATCATTCCTTCAGACTCACAGAATATTCTTATCAGATGCAACCACTAAGAACCACTAATATTTTTTTCACCTTTTCCTTTGCAGCACCCAGTAAACACACGTTTTTCCACACTCTCCAGTGTGTACTTACCCTTAGTTCCACTTCTTTGCCAAGTAGGTCATACAGAACTGCTCCTTTGGAGGTGATTTCAGAAGCAAGCTGTCTAGCTGCCTTCAAGTCAGCAATCTGGGAACACAGCAACAGCACTGAATTGCCAGAGAATTCCAAGTATCACAAAGAAAATCCACAACATTTATCATTTTAAAATTGAAATTACCGAAGAGGTCAAAAAACTTCCATAGTATTGAAGAAGTCAAGCAGTGGAATCAGAGTGAACCAGTTTCTCCGCTTTAAAATAGTCTAGATAAGGCAGCCAGATATAGGATTTGGGATAAAACATCAGCCACTTTATGCCAACAAAAAATCCCCACCAAACCTCCTTAAAACTGTGATGCAGCCAGTTTGTTGGTTCATGCGCTGACCAAGACAAAGGGAAATATCACCTTTTTCATATGCAAAAGTACAAATTTTATATACGAAAAAAGTCTGTGACCAGGATGTAGCATAAGTAATGAATAGTGATCACCTACAAGTGGGTTTTTTTACTTATTCAGAGAGACACATCAGACTTACATAGAGGAAGAATCACCTGTGGGTCTGACATTTTCTCAAGAATCATAGGATAATGGAATCATGGAAGGCTTTGTGTGCAAGGGACCTTAAAGATCATCTCCTTCCATCTTCCACCAGACCAGGTTGCTTCAAGTCCCATCCAACCTGGCCTTGGACATTTCTAGGGATGGGGCAACCACAGCCTCTCTGGGCAACATGTGACAGGGCCTCCCCACCATCTGAGCAAAGAATTTCTTCGTAACAAGCAGGCACGACACAGTATAGCTATAAAAGAATCAAACCCTAAAAATATTAGAATATAAAAGAGGTGCTAAATCTAAAAGAAATAAATACCATTATTTCCTCTTATTTAGCAAAGTGTTGGGCTGTTGTTTTTTTCATACCTTCTCTAGGTATTTTATAAATAGGTGTTCTACAAATATCTAGAAATGGTCCTTATTTTAAGGGCTTGAACAGCTTTGATGTCTGTTAGGGTAACATGAAGAGCTCCCTCTCCTTCAGTGTAAATGGGCTGAAAATAAACTTTCAGCCAGTATTTTGCAAGCTCCTCCTGTTGCAACAAGGTTATTAAGGAGAAAAGAGCCCTTATTCTGACCTACTCCAATATTTCTATTTTATCAGCAGTGGAAACCAAAGGGGATAAATTTTGTGCCACTGTTGCCTTGTATTATGCTTCTGAATGAAAATTCCCAGAGAATAAAACAAATCATAGAATCACAAAACATCAACTACTGAAAGCCTGAGCTAAAACTACATCTACTACCTTCCAGGACATTCTCTACTGAAGTTTCAGCTAGAAAATGGGGTGTTTTTTCCCTGCCCCAAACAAGAGTACAAGTTTTCCTTACTTTTGAGCCAAGATCAAATTTGAACTTGCTGCAGTCTTCCTCACTGAAGTCTGCACGCTCCACTCCCTTGGTGTTCATGGCCCCATAGAGCACAGAGGTGACCTTCAGCAGCTCTTTCACAGCATAACCATCTGCCTGGTACAGCTTCTTAGTGTTGAGCTTGATGTGAGCTTTGGTAGCCTTTGGGGAGACAGAATGATTTCATCATTCAAAACAACAAAATCCTCATTTACCTCTTCACTCCAAAGCTCTTTTCAGAGTATTTCATGCTTTGACATACAGAAATAAATCCCCGTTTGGACACACTAGTTTGCCTCATCATAATCCTGATATTTCTAGAAGAAATTTTTCTGAAACCTGTGCCCTTTCTGCATGTCAGAATACTTGCAGAAAAAAGTCAGACTATCCATTATTTCTTTCCTGCATGAAGAACAGCAAAAACCCTGTGCGCCACTTAAACTAAAATTAAGTTTAAGTGGAAAGTAAGTGCTGCCCAGGTCTTGTGATGATGCTGTAGAGAGGTAAATTTACCCTTTATGAGTTGTAAGAATAAGATCAATTATCCTAATTTAACTGTCTTCTCTTACAGCAGCACCTTCAAAATGTGTTATTGCTTCTCTCAAATTTTTCCCTGCTATGATATTAGTGGTTTTATTCCCTTGTCTTCCATCTCTGAAAAGTACAGACAGACCAGTAAGGAAAAAAACCACTGAAAGTTAAAATCTTATCTTCTTATACTTCAAAATAATAAAGGGGGAAAAAGAGTATCTGTCACAGAATGGACACAAATGCGGCTCTTGAAATTCTTGACAAGTTTGTAATATAAATGAATAGCCAGAAGGAGCCAACACCACATTTCAGCTTAAACTTTTAGGGAGTTTTCCCGATGTTGTAACCAAACACGGAAGCAACAAAACATTGATCACCAGCTATGAATACAAAAATTACGCTTTAAAATGACACATTAAGCACAAAAATGACTTAACATCTTCTTTTCGGTATATGTTTAAGATTAAACTTCCGGTGAAGTCTTTATCCTATGGGATATCCTACTCAGTGGCAGACTGAGTCTATCCATGAATCACTGGTGGTATTATACAGCTTTGGTATTACAGCGTTACTTGGAAGTAGCTCACACTCCCCTCAGGTTCTGACAGAGCAGGACCTTCAGCCTGGGGTGAGAGACTCAAATATCACAATATCTGGTACAAGTCTTGCCCATGAGCTTCACCTTACAAGGTTCTGCATGGAGCTTCACTGAATAATGGACTGCAGGAAAAAATTCCTGTGAAACTAAAAAGAGAAAGGACCACATCTCAGACGATGGATTTAGCTCCAGCTTTTCAAAGGGAACAAAGCAAAGAGATGTTGGCCCACGCTTCTCCACATGCATCTTGTCAAACTTCGTGACTTTGTGAATTTAACTTCCAATAAATGTTTTCCTCTTGCCTCTCTCATCCCCAAATCTCAACCCAGCAGAGGAAACTGACTCTGTATCTGCTTCCAGAGACAGAACCCAAGGGAATAGCTGGAGCTGTGTCAGGGGAGGGTTAGGCTGGATATAAGGAGAAGGTTTTTCCCTCAGAGGTTGGTCAGGCACCGAACGGGCTCCCCAGGGCAGTGGTCATGGCCCCAAGGCTGCCAGAGCTCTAAGTTCCAACTCAGGAGCTTCTGTAATTCTAAGATTCCTGAAAATTGAAGTCCAAACTTTCAGAACAGGTTACTGATGTTGTACACCTCGAGCTGGGGGAATACAAGACCCAAAGTACAAAAACATCTAATTGCTTTTGAAATTTTTGATCAGAATTACCTCAAATGAGCTAACACACAAAGTGGAAAACAGGTATGTTCAACTCCCTTTCCTTTCACTATAAGAATTCTAAAAAACTTTTGGCACAAACAACAGGTATTAAATTTTAAGAGAAATGGGTCATTAAACTGACAGACTCTGTTAAACATCTCCTATGCAAACACGACTGATGCCTTAAATCATAAAGGATGCTGTTTAAGGCAGAAATTATAATTTCAGCTCCACTCTGAATTCAGCTCTCCCAAGAGAGAAAAATCAACGCCTAGTAAGAGGAAAGAAAATGGGTTTTCATTCAAGTACGATTTAAAAAGAGGAAAAATACATGGACTAGTACATACATATTTCCAGACTGGTGCAATGGCACTGCTTACTCGAGAAGGTAACTTCGTATTTGAAACACTCACCTATTTTATATCAACTCTAGATTTAAAGAATCCTAAAAATTCACCTCTATTTATTGTGAAGATCAGATTATCAAAATGCAGTAGAAAATATAAATACACAGAAACGATGTCATCGACAGCCAGATTGTTTACTTATTACTTATTATTATCATAGAGCCAAATTTTGTCTGTGATGTCTGACTCTTGCAAAAAAATTTGGTACCTTGGTTTGCTAAGTATGTTTTCATTGATGTATTTCTATGAGATGAACTCATCAGTGGCTTTCTGTTCCACTGCACTTCAAATTTGCACCCAAGTGGGCTCGAGCAGGAGCCAGGTATTGAGCCCCACTAACTAAGGCAGCTATAGGTGGGCAAATGATTCAAAACCAATCTGAGACAACCGTGCAGACACTTCAGGAACTTCTGGGTCTGGAAAGGAGACATTTGGCAAGTTCTCAAACTACCGAGGACACAAATAATTTGTGTGGAAAATTAACACCTCTTTAGGTCTTGTTCAGTAAAGGGGAGCAAAGCTCCAGTTGTATTTCATGACGAATAATCTATCCTGATATTTTCTTCTCAGACAAATCTGTCTCCATCAAATCTCACATCTGCCTACAAATGCATAAAGCTATTAACTCCTGGGGAAGATAATTGCGGATTCCATGGACAGTGAATTATTAAGGAAATGTCTAAAAGCTTTTCTCAACCTGAAAATCTACAATAAACCCCACATTAACTTGTAAAATTAACTAAGTGCATGATTAAAGAAATTGCCATAAGTTTCATTTTCAGAACCATAATACGTAATTCTCCAAATCCCTTGGGATTTCTTACATTAAATCAGCTATCAAAAGGCAAATGTATGCATAACACTACTTCTGCTCCCATATTTGGCCCTTGTGAAACATGCTGATTTGGATTTTCCTGTTATAGATCTCTTCACTGTATCTGATGATGTTCCAGGGCTCAAAACTGCTAACATATACAGAAATATACCACGCTCCGAATATAAAAAAAAATTCAGAGAATTTATGGTGCACACCCTTCACAGATGAGAAGGAAAACATGGTTGCAATGTAATCTTAGTATATTTTTAAAAAATTTTAAGTACTACAATTAATCTCTTATATTAGCATAAAGGGTTCCATTGCTTCCAGAGCCACCTGCAGCCCCAGCAAGTTCTTTTCACGTAATTAAGAATGTTATCTAAGTGTGCGATAACACCAAAGGCTCACACTGCATCAAAATAATCAGAATTATATGACAGACAATGTTATTTTACTCCATGAGACTAAAAAATTGGATGGTCCAATTCAAGTATGCCCAGGCATAGAGGATTTGAGCTGAGAAAAACATGTACCTTTGATCCATGAGAAGGCTCATACAACATATACCAATATATGATTCCATACCATAATGAAAACACCAGAAGTTAGGACTATTCAAGCACACAAAAGAATGAGGCACCCAAAGTTAGAAATATGACTGGATTTCTTCTAAAATAATTCAAAGGGCTTCAAAACATTTCCTACTTACAGCTCTATCTTCTGTTACGTTTTTATATGTAGCAAGGGATAAGGATGAATACTTCTTTAGCTTTGCAGGGAAACCGTAAGGGGTTAAGAACAAAAGCACTAAAGCTGACATAGAACCAGGATTTCAAATATTCATATTTTTAGGATTTCAGGCCAAGCACAGCTCCTGGGCAGACCTACCATGAACTGAGCCACGGCCTTAACAAAGAAAACCCGGTCCTGTTCTGTCTCCACATCAGCAGGAATATCAGTCTGAGGTTCATACCTACAGAAAAAAGGGCGTGTAGAGTCTGATAAGAAATACATGTGCAACATTAATGAGATTGGTTCACTTGCGAGGCAAAAATCAAACAAAACAAGCATGGTAAAGAAATTTTTTGCTCCTGCTGCAACTGGGGACCCTGGAATGCACACAGTGGGTTTGTGTACAATCTGCAAAACCGGACACACTTTACAAGTTCACACTCAGTCATCCTTTCAAACATGTTACTTTTACAAATAAAACATACAAAAAACCAGATTGAGAGACTGTAAAATGCTTTAAAAAGATCACAAGCGGATGCAGAAACTTCTTGAAGTTGCCAACCTAAAGGAACAAGGGAGGAATAAAAGTAAATTCAGTAATTTGGGCCCCCAGTTTAGTAACAGCCTTTTAAATACTATTTAAGTAATTTAATGCAACTAATTTTGAATGGTTCTAAATATTTCCCCATTTCATTACAACAGTATTCAGCAAATTTCTAACAGCTTGGTAATTAAACCTAATGGATATTAATTAGTAGTATGAATCCAGGCCAAAAAATAGCAATCAGGCAAAGGGGTTACTGTTATGTTTTCAATTGCAATATTCTACCTCATGCGGAGCTTTAAAAAAAAAATAGTGGGAGAGAGAAAATAATGTATAATTTGATTAGCATTTCAAGATTCAGAAACATTTAACCAAAGTCTGTCAATGGGTTAAGACGGTGTGAAACTACAAGTAGACAGTAGTAGATTAGAATGGAATAATTTTATTTTTTTAAACATGTTATGGATGTGGGACAATACCAGGCTGAACCAACAGCTGTAGTTAACTGGCTGTATTTTGGGAAGTTCTCACTACAGATCACCCTGTTTAGGTACAAGGTCAGGCATGGGCAAGATGGTGATGGGAGTCTGGAGAATACGTGAGAGAGATACGCATACTTTTGAATGAGTGCTCCCAGCTTCAGGCTGAAACCTTTGCCAGCACTGAGTCACTGGATTTTCTACTCCAGGCTCTACAATGAAACTAAAAACCTGCAAACCTCGTTCTTTAGAAGAGCAGAGCTAAAAGAATGACTAAATACCATCATATTTCACACCAAACCATCAGCTCCAAGCACACCCCCCATATCCCAGCATCAGCTCCAACATCTGTTTGTCTCATCACCAACCTTTTCACCAGCCACAGAAGTATTTCAGACACAAGTATAAAGTTGGGGGTGTGGAAATTCTCCAGGGATATGAGTCGGGGATACCCCAGCGCTCTCATCATCTCAGTAAAATCTGAAAAAAAAGCAGGGGATTCCTTCTTAAATATCAAACAGGGGCTCTGCCAAGAGCTCCATCTCCCACGGCGTGCTGTTTGGTTACCATGAGATCTGCCTTGTGAAAAGCACTGCTAAAAAAAATAAATCTGAATAAATAAAATAAATATCACTTAGAAAACAAGCCTGAATGAAAAGGTGAGTTTTTCATGAGATTCACTGGGCTGAAACACTGCTAAACTGCTTCTCTTTATAAAACACGTTCTAAGCGAAGGACTGGGGGCATCCCCCAGCGCAGGGCTGCGCTCCCCCCGCCCCCACCGGGGACGCTCCCGGGGCAGGCACCGGCGGGCGCCGCCCCCCCCGGGGCCCGCC